>DF819257.1:0-116603 GCA_000836175.1 Taphrina flavorubra JCM 22207 | reverse complement strand
TTGCTTCGGAAGAAGGATGGATGGCGCGTCCAGTTGTCTTTTCCCCGCGAATCAAATTTCCCGTTTCCACTGCCCCCTCCTACGTCCCTCGTCCTTGGATTCGTGGAAGGGCCCTGGCAGCTATTGATCAGCGCGCGACGCTGGCCATGGGTGTGACCATGTGCATTGCATACAAACAGCAACTGCAGTCTCAGGTTCTACATGCATATGTGCATGGTACGAGCTAGTAATGGATATGATGTTGAAACCTCCACATTCACAATGGTGCGCTAGAGGCAGTGTGTGGCTCCTTGGGATGCAGGGCGCCCAGCTGCAGCTGCGCTGAAAGAAGGAATGTTCTGCTGCAATGGAGCCGCTCCACTCTTATCGGGCCCCTCGATGTGGATAATCTCCGTGCAACATTTTACCCAAGATCGACAAGTGGGTTCGATTTAGGCACAGAACTTTTATTTTGTCCTAAACCGATGTCTCAGCTGCAGGCATATCACCGCCATCGAAAGACTCGCCCTCGTAAAGGTTGTCTTGCACGGAATATTATTGCTCGTTTTTGCGCATACACCGTGATTTAGGTCTTGGGATACGACGTGTGCTGAGTTCAGTCGTGACACTTCGAGTATGATTATGACAAGATCTCGAGAGCCTTATCCTTTCTTTCGACGCATTGCGGGAGAGGTGCGAATCTCGACTCCTGATCAAAATATTGATACAATTCAGCACATGTGACCTTGTGCATTCATGCATGCGTTTGACCCGTGATTAGACGTAAGTTTTCATTGCACCACGGAGCGCAATATTAATTTCGAGCCAACTGGTTTTGGCGAAATTGTAATCTCCACCCTGTTAAGAGCTAGTGAGCGATAGCAGCCATAAGCTATATGGACTATGGCTCCAGCTCGCTGCAGCTGCTAGCTATAGCTACAGAGGACAACACTAGACAACCATCTTACGTGCTCGAATAGTGACCACGGTCAGCGTGCTAGCCGATCTATCATTCGTGACTATATTTATGCTCACGAGGTCATTTATATCGATGCACGCGTGAGTCACATTAATCACTCTATCCGTAAATTGGTGGGTATGATTAATATTGAATCTCGCACATGTATCAACGTGCATCATGGGATGATCTAAACTCCTTGTTGCCAGATTGTTTTCGAGTACTGCCAAAAAAGCCGAAGATTTGCCGAGCTTTTGGTTCTCTACAAATCATAATGACATGCCCTCTATGCTAGCTTGTTATGTGCATGCACCAGCTCTTGAGAGCTCTTTCCAAGGGTAGTAAAGGAAAGCACATGCCTCTAGATCTGTAGTTACTCAGAATCCATGCATTCTTGGTAACAACATATCTGTCTGCAAGATAACCCGGAGATTCGCTCGGTTCGTGCGTCCATCATTGTGCGGTCAGACATAATTTTAATCGATACATACGTTCTCTGAAGTTTGTTCATTGCAATGGGAAGATTCGCCTGCTTGTACTGCTGCAAGCTAGAGGAACTACAAACCTCATGTAAGAGTGGAGAGTGAAGAGTTTTCATGCATTCTAGTGATACAAAGGACAAAATTATCTGCTTGATGACCCTCTAAGGATGAGAGTGTCAAGCCGTTTGCACAAAATTGAACATCGAGCATCATATCCTTGTAGTTCTTTTAGTCATCGATCAGATTGTTTGTCGACCATCGATGTAGTTGCGAGAGAAGAGACAGGAAGATCCCTTAGTATTCTCGACCTCTACCACCACGATCACCACCACCGTAAGCACCTCGCTCACCGCCGCCGTAACCACCTCGCTCATCGCCGCTGTAACCGCCACGGTCACCACCCGAACGACCTCTGTAGCCTCCGCGACCACCGGATCGATCGTCGCTGTAACCTCCACGGCTAGCTCCATATGATCTTCGTTCGCCTACATCAGTGAGCACGAAATAATCTACCAATAGGGACATGCATACCACCACCATAGGAGCCTGGCTCTCTTGGCTCTCGTGGGACGGATACATTAACTGTCAATGCTCTGCCACTCAATTCCTTGCCATTCATTCTGCGGAAAGATTAGTTTGCAGCAACAATTGAACTGATGGATAGACGCACTCTTCGGCAGCGACATCGGCAGCAGAGTCCTCGGCAAAATCGATGAACGCAAATCCGCGCGAGCGACCAGATAATCTGTCGGTGACGATGCGAGAGTTGGTCACTTCACCAAACTCTTCGAAAGCACTTCGCAGCTCCTCGTCCTTGACACCCCACGACAGGTTGCCAACGTAAAGAGTCTTGTCGAGTGCCGGCAGGGTCGTCGAAAATTGGCGGACTGATAGTCTTGCAGACTGTAATCGTAGAGCGGACAACATCTTGGTTATAGTATGAGTATAGCCCGTCTCGTAGAACACCTTGATGTACACACAAGTATGAGGAGGATTGGCATCAGTGCCACGGCGTCGCTCGACCAGAGACAACCAGTGCAGTCGTGACCACACGCGGTGGTTGAAGGAAAATTTAGGTAATCGATAAGGAGCGGTTTGGGTTACTCTTTATGGTACCATGATCTCATGTGGCTCAGGCCAGACGATAGTTCTACTCAAAATCACACGAGCATCGTGCACAGGCAAACGCGAATGCGAGGACCCAGGAACCGAGCGAAACTATGTGTCTTGTGCCAAGCCCGCAGATCAAGTCGTTCGTGAAGGACCATGGAATTTGATCATTGTAGTCACATTAATTCAAAGGGGCAAATGAAGTAGTTATGGGTTGTGCATGTCTAAAGCGACTTGCGTTGCAGGACGAGCCCATTCGCCAATCCACGCGAAAGCCAGCTGGCGAAATATCTATTCGGAACGCAAGGACAGATCATGCTGCGATGAAGAACCGCGTCGAGATAGCGGGCCCGACCAAGCTGCAGTCCACGGGTACTTCCAAGTTTCTCAAGAAGGATCCATGATGGCACCTGCCCAAGGACGCGCGGGAACAAATTAGAGAAGCTGGAGATCTCCTGGTGGCTGCGGCACAATCTGATCCGCCGCCTGCGCCTCTGTTTGTCACGTCCTCAGCTCTCAGCCACGTTGATGCATTTACTCGACTCCTGACCTGCAGCTCAACCCACTCACCCGACTCCTTTGTAGGCTCGCTGATCTGGAGAGACCATGTCGTCGAGGTAAATGATATTTGACTTTTGACTCTTCAGACGCTCCTTCGTGAGCGCCAGTCATCGCGTCGCATTCTTTTCAATGGTTTCCACGGTGAGTACTGTATAGGGGTGCCCGCGCTCTGTACTGATGAGTGGATAGAAACTTTTTCCAACGACACGAAATTCCATTGGTGAGCAAGATCTTCGACAAGCTGAGAAACCATTGCTGATGGACTGTAGCGTTCTTTGCTGTCAATGTGGTTATGGCTGTGCTTGTCATGGGACTGGAAGGCTACATCTTTGCGCGCTACGAGAACGAGACGCAGAAATACGACATGCAGGACTCGACGTCTTCCCGAGCCATACCGACATACTTCTCTCTGGTCATCTTTGCCGAAATCTTTGGGCTTCTGGTAGCCTGGGACTCCTTGCGACTGAAGAATACAATTCAGGTCATTGGCTTGTGTTTATATCACCTTGCTCTGATGGTCTATGCAATCATCCAAATTGACCAGATCAGAGAAGCGCTAGGACCAGTATTGATCAACGACCACGAAGTATGGGGCAATGGCAGCTCTCTGTCAATTGAACCATGGCTCATCATAATTCCAGTGGTGATTGGCTGCTCTATTGTCATGTTGTGCTACTACAGCTACCGATTGTACGAAGAATTTGGCTGGACCATATACAAGCACATCGGTGCCGATCTGGCAATGCGTAGACACTACATGGCTTTTCAGATCTTCATCGCTCTATTGAAATTTGACTTCATCTTCTTTGTTGGTTTCACGATACAGTTCGTCGTCATCACTCTGAACGTGACCGATCCAGAGTTCGCATTGACGATCGCCGTCATTCCGATCACTATTCTAGGTCTCATCTTCACATCGTGGGCCTTGCGGAATGAAAAGAAATGGGGCATGTATCTCACCTTGTCTTATTTCCTGTGCGCAATGGCATACTTTCTTTTCAAACTGATCAGGATGTACTCGGGACCGAAGAAAGGACTGTATGGGGCTGCCAAACGTCCACTTGTGACGTTTGCGATCCTCACGCTGGCACTGCTGATTGCGAGCATCGCCAATGCGAGTATCTGTATGAACAATTTTGGCAAGGGCCTCAAGAACTTTGTACACCAGCGCAGAGTGGGCACGAGTCCCTCGAGTCCCGAGATGCTGATGGACAGGTGGGCATCCAGCACGGAGCACAAGTCACCGATCTCGCTGCGTGTTCAGCTCGATTGAGACTGGCGGCATCGTAGGGACTTTGTGACGATCGGTGCACGGGGGCACGATGAGGTTGACGAGGTGCAAATAATGTAGCGACGGCGGTGCTTTAGTATCCAAAGGTATACTCCAGAAGGGACTTCATTTATTATTATGACGAGTACATGACACTCACGTACGTGCACTACTAACCATGTTCAATGTGCAAGCCATCTATACCTTTGTAGCTGCAATTACCTTCGAAGCTCGCCCGCGGCAGGGGAACGAAGCCGGGGCGCGGACATTGACCGGTGGGATGATCCTGGGAATGAATTTGGGCGGCGGAGATCGCTTGTCAAGTTTTGTCCCAAGAAAGTTTCCGCTTCCTCTTCGCTTTCACTCTCCCGTTCCCCGTCAATTGCAACGCCTCCTGCCTCATTCATATTTCTGAACAACTGCATCACCGGCCAATCTTCCGTACTGGCTCACTGGTCCATGGAATTCTCAGCACGCTAAGTTTCATTCTCTGTCTCTATCTGATAGGACACTAGAACAGGTTGTCGGATTGTTTGGCGCTCGCGCAGAGCAGAAACCTGGGTCCGTTGGGTGTTGGTCAGCCTGTAAGATGCAGATCAAGGATGCGACCTCCGTCACCCGGCTCATATCGCTCGCTAGTGCGTAAGTCGAGGACGTGCATCGCTTTTCTTCCAAATGCTCATAATGTGGCAGGATCTGGGCTCTCTTCTTTGCCAATTCACTCTTCCTTTCGACCTCGAAGGCGTCTCGCGTCCTTCGGTATATCCTCGCTTCCTATGCGGTCATCATGGGCGTCTCGGCGGTCTATGTCATTCAGCCCGAGTCTAAATTGGTTGCGGCTTGCATACGGGCTTTCGGCGCGTATTGTACCATGAAGACCTTGGATCTTCACTTTTCGCGCGGCGTGTCGTTTTATCCAAAGTACGATCCTACCGCTGAAAAGGCATGCTCGGATCTGCGCATGCCGGCGCGTCGAGCGAGTGATGGCAAAATGGAAGGTGTCTGGGCTTATGCGGCTCGAATCACGTATTCCATGAGGTACGAGGACTTTGACATCTCTGTCATCAAGCGGGACAAATTCACGAATCACCCGATGCGACAAGCGCTGCTTTCAGTGTCCATACTAGTCGGCATTGCCGCCACTGTGGGCGTGCCGCCGTACATGAGTATAGACTCTTCGGTCGTATCGGCATTCTTCTTCCTATTGGGTTTGCATGCGACATTCTGCGGGCTCCACTTTCTGCCGGGATTTGAGGTGCCTCTATTTGAGAAGCATTTCCTCAGTGCTGATTCATTGTCCGAGTTTTGGACCAGACATTGGCACGGTCTCTTCACCAGTCCGATCAAGAATCTGGCTTTTCTCCCGGTCAAACGACTGACAGGCAGCACAGCGGCCGGTCTGTGCGCAGCAATGGCCTTTTCGGGTCTCTTTCACTGGTTCGTGGTGGAAGCCTTTGACGATCCCGTCGCTTCATTCAGGGTGTTTTGGTTCTTTGGACTGCAAGGGCCGGCATGCATCGTAGACAATTTCATTTGGGGCAAGAGTCACAAGACGCTGTTGCGCAAGGTATTTGCCTGGTTTGTGATGTTGGGTTTGGCGAGCTGGGTGGTACGCGGATTCCCCAGTGTGGCAATGACAAATAAGGACATTACATGGCTAGTGACGCATATTCATCAGGGTCGTATATGAAGCGGGCCCTTGTAGATAGGCATGACGAGCATAAAAGCATAATCTAATCATATCATCAATCAAGAGCCCGTTGCATGCTATGATTCATAAGACATTGAGCACGGCAACTTCATCTTGAGCTTGTTCTCAACCACCGACCGCCAACTCTCACACGCACACGCAGAATGTGCGGTAGCCACTCCCGCGGCGCCACCCGCTGAAATTTCAGCAGAACTTCACGCTCAGATGATACTCTCCTGCCAAGTCATTCTTCTACTGTCCTGCTCTTCTTCGGTATCGTGCACAGGAGCATAGTTCGTGGCATAGAGCCTGTACAAAGAGAGGGAGCGATATGTCTACGGAACTTCCGCGGGTAGCGACTACTCAATTTCCCGCGTTGCCGTCGAGCATCAGTGCCGAGTCGCGGTACTGGCGCAAGTACAAGAGTCCGATCATCGTCAAGGAGTATGCGGCAGTCAGTCACATTCACTTTTCGCCCGTCTCGCCGCATGACTTTGCCGTTTCGGCGTCCACGAGAATACAAATCTACTCGTCCAAGACGAGGTCCGTTGCAAAGACAATTTCTCGATTCAGCGACGTGACCTTCGGTGCCGAATTCAGAAAGGACGGCAAGTTGTTGGTCAGTGGTGATGCCACGGGCCTCGTTCAGATCTTTGATGCAAATTCGAGGAGTATCCTGCGCAGCATCGACATTCACAAGTTACCCACCCACGTCTCGAAATTTTCCCCCCACGACTTGACGACGCTCATCACTGCGTCGGACGACAAGACGATCCGGATCTGGGACGTTCCGACGCAGAAACCCATCAATACTTTCAGGGGACACACGGATTACGTGAGGACGGCAGAGTTTATGACTTCCTCGCCATCACTCTTCCTGAGCGGTTCGTACGACGGCACCGTGCGGCTCTGGGACGCGCGTGTCTCTGAACGCGGGGGAGAAGTACAGAGTCTTGCGCACGAAGCAAATGTGGAGCGAGTCTTGCCCGTCTCCGGCACGACCGTCACTTCCGCGGGCGGCACGGACGTTCGCGTCTGGGACCTCTCGTCCGGCTCGCCGCGTCCCCTGAGGATTCTACAGAACCACGCAAAGGGCGTGTCGTGTCTTGCAAAGACGAGCTCAAATAGTCGCTTGATGAGTGGTGGGCTGGATGGTCACTTGAAGATTTACGACACGACAGAGTGGAAGGTGCTGCACAGCGTCAAGTACCCGCACCCGATCCTCAGCACGGCCACGAGTCCGGACGGCAAACACCTCGTCGTCGGCATGTCCAATGGCCTCTTGTCCATTCGTACCCGCTCTACTGCCCCTGTCCTTTCATCGAGTGGTGTAGGGTCGTCGTCGGCCGGTACCAGTAGTACGAGGCGTCCGGTCCAAAAGTTCCTCCGGGGAGCGACGCATAAACCTTCCTTTTCCGATACCGTCGTCATCGATACATCCTCTACTGCTAGTGGTAGTGGCGGATTGAAGAAATGGGACAAATGTATCCGACGATACGCATACTCCGATGCGCTTGACGCGGTACTAAAGTGCGATGACGCAGGAACCATTCACGGCGTCATCAAGGTGCTGAAACACCGGTCGGGCTTGGTTCAGGCCCTTTCCCTGCGCGACGATACCCGTCTCGTACCCATACTGCGGTTCTTGATTCGGTACATTAAAGACCCGAGGATGGCGCCTCTTTGTGTGGATGTCACGATGGTGCTTTTGGAAGTCTATGGCGGCGCATTGGGGGCGTCGCCGCAGACACGAGTACTTTTGGAGCGGATGGATGAGCAGGTCCGTGGCATGGTGAGTCGTGCTAAAGAGGCTGTCAAGGTCGATGGCATGTTGCAGATGCTCTTTGTCGCTGCATAGTCTTTTGTCATTCCCATCATCACTTTAGAAGTATGGACATTATTTAGCGCAGGCAGAAAAAGACTCGATTATTTAAACTATTACTACGATCGCAAGACTAGTTTTTTTCCTCGTCGTGTGCATGTTCACTTACATCACCAGTATCTTCGGTCCCAACTTGTTGCGACTGAGTGGCATCGTGATGACTGACGGGTTGGTGACGGGACGATTGGGACTGCGATTGGGATTGATGCTGGACGGCACTCTTGATGCGCAACTCGATTTCCCGCGTCGTAATGCGGTTCTGCGCCTCGTCCAATTTCAGGCGCACCATGATGACGAGACTTATTGACCACGCCAACCACGCCATCACCAAGAACCCAAGCAACGCGTGATCCAGGCCACACTCCCGGGTTGGTGCCGTTTCCCGTACCGTACTCATGACGCGGTTCAGTCCCGTCGAGAAGGCGGTGCTTGGTGAGCGACAAAGGGAAGAATTATCGAATTGAGCGAGCGATATCCACGCGGCAAAACTCAAGACCCAATTGATGGCCTCGATGACGACTCCCGTGGTGATGTACTGATTATACCCGTCGTACCGGTTCACAAAGAGAAACTGACTCGTGACGAGAAAGACAACAGATAATAGACTAGATAAGGATGTCAGGAGCGCATAGTAGTGCGGCGCGTGAGACCCGATCGCCACTATACTTGTTTGTTTGAGTAGTCTGTGCACCGTCCCGCTCGAGAGACCCAGTGCGATGATGGAGAGTAAGAGTTGAGCCGCGCGCGTCGCGCCCAAGATTAGTTCAGTCAGTGCCATTTACTGTACGACTTGATGTGTTCAGAGAAAGGAAAGTAACTCCGAGAGGACGACTTTGAAGAAAGTACAGACTGTGCAGACTCAGCGCAGAAGGTTAGGAGATTTAGTCGTGTATTGTATATGCCAGTCGACAAAGCTGTCACAGCATCCGAGACATTTCAAACCTGAGCTTTGTAGGTCATACAGTTTCAGCTGAAATCTTGATGAGAAATGAAACGTGAAAAAACGACATATCATCGTTGGCCGCGAACCCAAGTGTTTCAGCATAACGACTTGACGTTTCGATGCGTGATGTCGGCAATGACAACATATCGACGAAGACCTATGTGGCGACCGAGACTGCAGCTGCGTTGGCAGCGGGAATTCTATCCTTTTCTTTGGTCGTCTTGTGTCGGTGCAACCTCGGAATGCTGTAGAATTGATTGTAATTGAGACGGATGGCGAGGAACCTCATGGTCTCGGACTTTTGATAGGACAAGGCCGCGAGGAGGTAACAGACGGCCTCCTTGAATTCCCTTGCCAATTTCTGCATGCGCTCACGGATGTGCACCAGGTTATCGTCAGTCGGCAAGGGTGTGGCCGGGACGGAACTGTCGTCCTTGGTGGTGTCGTAGCGGTGTCGCGAGCCAGAGGAGGCCTGCATCTTGGTGAACTCTGAGAGCGAGTAGAGGTACAGTTGACCCATTTGATCCTTGTACGCCAGCATAATCTTCAGTATCTCATGCAACAATGATAGACAATCCTCCTCCCGTTCGTCCTTTTCATCGCGTCTCTGCGATCCCAACAGGGCCTTGTCCACGATCGCTCTGACGTACTGGCTGTGCGCATTGATGATGGTGTCGAGGTCGCAACTGGGACTCGCAATGTCCGATTGAAGATTGATCCAAGAGTCCTCAATCACTTCATACAAAATGTAATACTGCAGTTGCAGCACGAAATGAATCATCTCGTCACTCACGCCTCTTGCGGCCTTCCAGTCAGGCGCAACACTCTCCACTTTATTCAACATGCCACGCTCACTGGTCATGTGTCTGCGCCAAGCAGAACTCAACGCAAACTCGACCCTTTTGAGGCGCCACAGAAAGTTGAAGATTTTGAGGTACTGGCGGGCGTTGTAGTCGGTGAAGATGACATCCACGGGCTTCTCGAGACGATACTCGAGCGTGAAGACCTCCCAGCCCACCGTACCACGAGAACCCTCGAGCATTCGAGCATCCAGGTGTCGCAATACATGGTCCGGCTCGAACTGAGCATTCGAAGTCTGAATGGCATCACCCAGAGAGCTCGTCAAGTTATGCCTGTGCAGCGTGGACGCCGGATGCTCCAACGACTCTCCCAGGCGTTCCATCAAGACACTGACGAAATCGCCAGCATTGAGCAAGATGTACTTTTTCAGTGCTTTGAGGTGATCCATGAGGTGGAATTTGTCGAGCATCAGTGATTTGAGGTGCTGTGATGTGACGGAATACGCATCGTCGATCGATCGTTCCATGGCTGAAGTGTCTCCGTATGTCAGCACCTGGGCTGTCTCCTTGTGATGATTCGTGACGAAGCCGGCATCACCGCAAGTATAGCGTATAAAATTCAGACTCTTGCCAATCAGAAAAATCTTTTGTGCCAGCTCCTCAGACAGCCATCGAGGCACCATCACCTTGACGGAGATGTACTTGCTCTTCCACGCGTCTTCGGAAGTGTCGCTACTGCTCGGTCTCCCATTCTTCGTGGCCGAGGTTGACGTGGTCGCGGGACGGACAAAGAACTCATAATGAGGGTCAACGAGTTCACCTTCATATATCCATCTGGCCAGCATCTCGTAGAACGGCACACTGATGCCGCGCAGGGTCTTTTGACAGAATTTCTGTATGAATGGGTCTCCATGGGCAGATAAATCATGAATAATGTTAATGATGGCGCCGCCCTCGTTGAGACCTATCTGATTGATTATGGTGTTCATCAATCGCAAGCGCAAGACATCTTCATTGATCCAGAGTACGACCCTCTTGAGAGTCACGCGAAAGGCCTCTTCCGGCTTCACGCTCTCCTGGTCGGTGTGTGCCTGCCGACGAATCTCTCCTTCAATCACAGAGACCTTGTTGAGGTACCCAGTGAGTTCTTCCGTGAAATTCGCCTTGAGTGACTGGCGCACGAGTCCCTCGCTCCGGTGCTCAGGACTGGCGAACGTAGCGACTTTTTTGTACAACAGACCAGCCTCCACAATGACCGAGAGAAGGTGCAAGATGGGCGGCAATAGGGCGTGGTTCAGGACGACAGACTGTGCCTGAGCCGGTGTCGTAGGGAACGAGACTGGGCCCGCAGAGATCGCCTGCAAAATATACGGCACGTCCTTCAGCAAGCTTTCCTCGTCGACATCACCGGTCCCTCTGCGCAGGCTCTTGATGAGCGCGGCTTTTGTCAATACCTTGGACATGGCCGACGGTACGTCGTTCGTTAAAATCGCGCTGTCAATCAGCGATCGCAAGAGCCAGTCATTGCGCAAATGATACTAGCAGAATCGAGACTGATCACTCGCGATGGAATGAACCTTGTTTGGGTCGCAGTAGCTCAGATGAGTATGTATATCTCAACTCTGGTTGTGTTTGCAGTTGTGGTTCGGACGCGTCTGCGGCGCGTTGAGATGTGAGACACGGAGATGCCGCCGAAGCAAGTCAAAACTTCCTTTCACAGAAAATAATGCACACCACCACGCAACATGCGTCTTAGCACTGCTGATGACAACGACTCAAATACAAGCAAGCAAGCAAGCAAGCAACGACAAGGAGGAAGAGAAACGAAAAGGATAGCACTACCAAACATACCACTAAGAGTCTGACAATACGGATCTTTTAGGCGCGACCGTAATTAGCGTGAAAAGCCGTCCAATGCCGTGAAAGCATTCCGCGGAAAGAAGAATCACAAAACGACGAGGCCGACTTAGGCAGGGCAAAAGGTGACGGTAAAGTTGGTGTCGTTGGAGCAGGTCGTGTCGGCAGGACTGCCGAGTTCCATGTCCGATGCCGCCAACCATGCCTGACTCGTGCTGCAGCCGCTGACCGGGCAGTACTTTGTCTCGCACGAAGACTTGGACGGGACAATCTTGACACCGCAGTTGTTGCCCGGGATGGCGGAGATGTCGTAGGCGGTGATGCCGGTGTTGTACTGATCCGTGTTGAGTCCGCTACCAAATTCGGCCATGATTGGGCCGTCCTGCCAGATGATTGAGGTGCACTGCAGTCCCTGGCAGTCACCGACATCGCAGTGGAACGAGGGACCGGAGCCAGAGCAGCCGGTTCGTGGCCAGATCTGGACACCCATGGCGGCCTTTGGAATGGCCAGGGTAAGGGATGAGCCAGCGGCCATTTTGTTTCCCTTGACGGCCGAGCTGATGAGTGCTCCGGCGGTGTTTGTCTGCCAACCCGCCTGCCAGATGGTGTAAGCACAGTTGTTGACCACGGTGACGGCATACTCGTCGCCAGAGACGGAAGTACTCGAGGTCGTCTGAACCGGGGCAGGGGCAGACGTGGTGGCAGGAGAAATGACTGCATTGACGACACTCGAGACGGCTGCCTGAGCTTTCTGCACAATGTTTCCGGCGACGACAGGACTGCTCGAGGTTGTTGCTGCTGCTGCTGGAGCGGCGGTAGCGGCGCCGACTACTGCAACAGTGGTCGTGCCGGGAGCGGCTGGAGCAGTGGTGTACTTGACCGTGGCCCAGTTGATGCCAGCGAGAGCCTGTGCCCAGTTGACATTTGCGTAGTTGTTGTCTGCCTCAGCGTCGGCAGCTGCCTCTGGTTGAGCCTCAGCATTGGCGTGTCGTCGATGGTGATGGTGACCCTGTCGTGGACCAGGGAGAGCAGAGGCTACACTCAGTGCAGCGAGTAAAAGTGCGGTGTATTGCATGATTTAGTGTTGGTGGAAAAACAAACAAACGTGTCGTGAAATCGAAGAGAGAAAAGAGAGTGTGGTGGTATCGACCGTTAAAGGAAGATGGTCTGGATACCTTGAAAAGAGAGTGTGTGGTTGCTGTACGCTTCGACTTGCCCTGAAGGATATTTCCGTCACCCGATGACAAGGGACAGGACCAAGAAGTAGGCACGGCAGACAGGGGTGCAGCAGCAGCGTGTCCTCCGGCAGGAAGGGTGCAGCAGGCTCGAGCAGGGCAGGGAGGCAGTGGAAGGGACGGGAGAGGGAGAGGCAGAAGGGGGGGAAAGGGCAATTGGGAGAGAGGAAAGGAAAGAGCGAACGTCGGAGAGTAAGTAAACTTGCTTCCGTCCACAACGGAGGAAAGGAAACAACAAGAATGGAAAGACGCAACGGATGGACGGACGGATGGACGGACGGAGAGCCAAGCCCAGACGGAGGAAATTCAGGTGCAGCAAAGTCGCAGCAGCAGCAGAAGCAGCGGCACAAATGAGGAAAAGAGAAAGAAGGCCGGGGCCTTATTTTCTTGGCTGATTACACACTTGTCCAATACATTATCGTTGTATAGTTATGGGTTAGCAGGTAGAGATTGAGCGGCAGATCCACGCATTCCAGACAATCAAAGCCGCGTCACCAAAGTATGGATCATGCGCGTGTGTGTGTGCAAGAAATGTGGAAAGTGAAATTTGCGCGCACCGACTTGGCGGAAGGCGCTTTTGCTGTTTGATTCCATCCACTCAATGGCCATTCTTCCATTCATTCTGCTGACACTCATTCAAGTCATTCGGGCAGCTACAATTTGACATTTCGTGGCTACATTAATCATGACCAGTTGACCGGAATACTTTACAAGTTCGGTACTGTCGGTGGAGATTCGGTACATGTAGCTAGCTATACTTGACTTTTCCTGATCCATCACATTGATGCAGCTGCTGATGATGATCCGCATGCAAAAGTCGCTGTGGAAGGTTTGCGGTACATATATATACATGCGCAGCGAGAATGTGCGCGCGCAAACCAGTTACATGTGCAAAGGAACGCGCTTCGATCCCATCAAGTTCAGGGCGCGTGCCTGGGACTCAAAAGGGAGTGAAGGGGCGGTCTGTGGGTGGCTTGCCGAGAAATGCGCCACGCCAAGCCAGAAGAGAGAGACCTTGGGAGAGATTCACGCCTGGGCTTTCCATCTTATTTTCTCAGTCAGGGCCGGTAGCTTGTATAGGTACTCAGCTGTAGCTTCTCTAGAAGCCAATAGGTAGCTGAATGATCTTCCCGTGCTCATTGTACTTGCCACGCAGCTACCTATACACAGCCTGTTTGCACCGACCTTGTGTTGACTCAGCCTTGGTCAAGTGACCCACGGCCTTGGCTCTTGTCACGACATCCCCTTGCATTTCGTTGCATTCATAGCACAATCTTTCATTCATCGGCACAAATGTCCCCTTCACGAGCATATTCGTAGCTAGGATGCTCTCACACGATCTGATTACACAAACATGATGTGCACTTGATGTCCCGCGGAGCCCTTAATGATGGATGCCGTTCGGGAAGAAGGTTGTCGCGCGTGGCTCTTAGCGACTTCGAGATCGAGACGTTTTTGGACCTGGGAGAGTGGGAAGATTAAGATTGGCGTCTCTTACCGGGAGATCATTTATGATCATTGGCGCCAGCTCGTGCTCGCCAATCGGGCCACCGCGGAATTCCAGATTGCTTGGACATCCATGGATTGCCAGTCTGCAGCTGCTTCACCAACAGCAGACAGAGCTTCCGAGAATAACAGAAGCCCTTCCTTCCTCCTGCTTCGATATGGATTACGCTCGTTCCATGCATATCGCTCCGATCCATACGCTAGATTGCTGTCATATGGTCGCAATCTGCTGTTGCATGACGTAGGCTTCTTCTTTTAGCATCCGCGACTCCTGCTGCTACGCAAACGCAAGGCAGCAGGAGATTGCAGCTCTATTCATGTGCACAGCTACATATAGCTTTACAAGCTAGTACAGCGTGCTTCACTTACGAACAATCCATGCCTCAGCTTTTTAAAATTGGTGGCTTCAGAGAGTTGTCAGACGTGGCCGAAACGAATTACCCAATCTGTCCAAATCTCAAATTGTGCCGCGTCGTCGCGCACCGAGTTTCCCAAAATAACCTTTGAAGGGACTTCCATACAAAGGTGGCCTCAAATTAATGACTTCAGCATATCGTGCTCTGCTGAAGTCCGAGATCTGACCGCTTCCACTTTTGGGGAGTGATTCGTGCCGCGAAGGACTTTGCCCGATCAGGTCTTCTCCGTGTTGAGGAAGTAACTTGATCAGGCCTCCAATTGTCTCCAGCTCTACGCTATAGGATATTTTGTCCAGACACCCACGCAGGCACCATTTTGTAGTCTCGCACATGAGTAGTAAATTGGTCTTCAGCTTGTCTTAGATTCGGCGACAATGCCACAAAAGCTGATGGTCGCAATCTGTTCAGTATTATAGCTTGACGGCCACTGGATTAAGACCACTTCTTTTCAACGGTGGTTGAACTCGCGCGTGGTGCTTGCTATCATGTTGCAAGAATCTGCATTTTTCTGTACTTCACTGTCAGCTCTAGCATATGCTATTGGTAATCGCAACTGAGCTCTCATTGGAGAGCTTGCTTTCGAGAATGTGGTTCACAGTCCCAGAGTTGTAGTTCGTGCCTGACTCGACCGGAACGATACATTTTTGTCAATCTTTCGAGCTAATTACAATGACTGCCTACCTTGCAATATTTCAAGATAGCTGATTTGCTTCCATGGCGCTTCGAGCTTAAATATCAGATGCAGAAGCAGGTGATGCTGGCCCGCGTTGTAGCTAGCTATTCAAGGCATATAACACACCACGGACGAAAGGCTGTGTACGCACCGAGCTCACTTTCGTCATAATATCCGAGTGCAACCTAAAGCTTGCAATCGAGTCGCAGCCACAGGGCAACTTTTTCCACCATCGAGCTGATCTCGATCTCCGAGGACAATTTCTTCCCACAGATGCGGGGAGTGCTTGCGTCCTTACCTATCTACAGATATCTGGCAAGCTATACCTGGCACGTATACCAGTGGCTACGGTCCCAGATATTTGTTGATGGGACAAACATAAGTCTAGCTAGATGTGCAATTCTGTACGAATGTGCTTGATGCATATGGGCAGAAGCATACGCAAGAACGATCGTTCATAGCTAGTGTTTGTGGTGCGGTGCACATCGATATATCGCAAGCTTTCGCAGAAGGATGGTCACCATACGCAACGATGTAGATCTGTTACAAGTGTGTATGTGAGCTCACACGACATAACAATGAACAGCTGAGGACTGTTCTTTCCAGCAGCTGGTCATCCCACTCCCTATCTCATCAACCCCTCAATTTGGTGGGCCGAGAATTGCTCCGCGCCTGCATCGTTCAGCTGGTAGGTACGAATGCACAAATTGAGAGGTTGAGAGCTTGCCATGGACGATTAGGCTTGGGACCACAAGCTTCTAGGTCTACCTGCAGCAGCAGCAGCAGCAGCTACTCGCTCTATGCTCAGCACTCTCACAAACTCTCAGCGGGGGGAGACGGACAATTTCCCTCGGCAAAGCTCAGCGCGTGCTAACCTGAAACTGTGTAGTAGCTGCTCTCATTGGTGGACAGCTTCCCTGCCTCGTGCAAGGTACAAACCCAATTTATCCTGAATAGGCAATTTTATCCTTTTTTTCTCCTCCTTCTCGCCTTTGGCTTCAAGGTTCTCCTCCCGCTCACTGCTGCTGCTCCGCTGGATCTCCCTAAGCTTCCAGGTTCTCCTTCCTTTCGAAGATTTCCTGCTCAGTGCTCGCAAGACCGTCGCGAACGCCTCTCAGGGCTTCCCGAGGTCCTTCCTTCCCACCTGGGCAGGGTTCCCGTCTCCCGATTGTCTCCCGCTGTTGCTTTTCCCCCAGTGAAGGCGAGACAGGCAGGCAGACACAACTCTCCCGCACACACACAAAGTCGCACTCTCACACACCCAACTCGTCCCTCTCATTCAGCAGCCAAACAACAAACCTTTACTCTTCCTTCTGACCCGCACGCAAGTCTCCCTCACTACCGCAGCAGAAGCAGCAGCACCACCGCCGCCGCCAACACTTACCACAAGACATCCCGTCGACGTGTCACTAACGTCACTCTCACCCGTGCACACTGTCGATCCGACTCGGTCCATCGAAATTGGGACGAGACGTCTGTAACGAAATTGCGTGGTTTCGATTTCCGGCATTCGCTTCGCCTCGCGAGTAAAGTTTCAAAGTCGACAAACTGAGTCGATCTCGCAGATTGACATTGACAAACTCCCTTCAGGCTTCGTCAGAACTCAAGGACAAGCCAGCCAGGTCTGAAAAGGGAGCTGGTAGTTATAGAATGCAGTCCATGACCGCGAGGACTTCACAATACACGGGACGCCTGCCGAAGCTCGTCCAAAAGGCATTGCCCCTCCTCATAGCCGCCGCGCTTCTGCTCATCTACCTCTCCTACTCGGGAGGTGCTGGCCTGAGCGGCTCGAAGCGCGATGTATATGATCAGACCGCCTTTGGTGTGACCGGCAAATTTCCAAAAAAGATTTGGCAGACGTGGAAGGTCGACCCACTGAGTTTCGAGGATCGTGATCAGACGCGTGCAAAGTCGTGGATCTCAAAAAATCCGGGGCACCGATATGAAGTGCTGACGGATTACAACGACCACGAATATGTCGAGACTCACTTTGGTCCGACAGGATTGAATAGACCGGATATCGTTCACACCTACCGATCTCTGACGGCAAAGATTCTCAAGGCCGATTTGTTGAGATATCTCATCATGTATGTCGAAGGTGGCGTCTACGCGGATATCGACGTAGAAGCCCTCAAACCCATTGATCGATTCGTGCCCGATCGCTACGATGAGGCAGATGTCGACATGGTCATCGGTGTGGAAATCGACCAGCCAGAATTTGATCTGCATCCATTTCTGGGCAAAAAGTCTCACGGATTTTGTCAATGGACGTTCATGTGCAAGCCTCGCCTGACGGTGATGATGAAATTAATCGACAATGTGCTCAAGTCTCTTGACGACATCTCTAGGCGGCAAAAAGTTCCCATCTCACAGATTGTGCTCGATTTCGATGACGTTCTCAGTGTCACAGGTCCCACGGCTTTCACCAAATCCATCTTGGAGACAATGTCTGAGACTCTGGGTCACAAGGTCAACTGGGATCCTTTCCATTCAATGACAGAATCGAGATTGGTCGCTGGCATTCTCGTGCTTACAGTCGAGGCCTTTGCAGCTGCTCAGGGACACTCGGACTCCGGGTCACACGAGTCGAAAGCCGCCATGGTCAGGCATCACTACCATGCCTCTGGGTGGCCAGACACTCATCCAAGATACAACCACCCGCTCTATGGACCTGTCGAGCGCTGCAATTGGAACATTGAGTGTGTCAACCAATGGGATGAGAGCATGGCTGCCTTTGAGGCACTCAGCCCAGAGCAACAGGCACAGATGATCAAGGAGCGCGAGACTGCGGACCGGGAGGCTCGCGAAAGGGAAGAGGAAGAACAGAGGCAAAGACTTGCGGAGGAGGCCACCAAGAAGTGGGAGTACGCGGTCAAGATGTGGGAGGAAATGAGTGCGGATGGTGTGCCTACGGAAGAGACCATGAACGAGGTTGCGGTATAGGTCCTTCGCTGTCGACATTGAGAAGTTCCCGACTTGGCTGTTATCCCTTCGAAGGAATCCTCTCTGCCGGACATAAAAGATCACCATTGTTTCCATGGCGTGCATGGCGTGCCTCTGTAAGATTCTGCTTCACTTCTCTCTCCTGTTACAAAGGGCTGCCCGTCACTTTAAGGGCTGTACACAACATTGCCGGAGTTTCTCTGTCTCTTTTTGTTTTGCTTTCTTCTTTCTTGCAGGGTATCTATGGACACGAGAGTCGACTAATTCGATCCTTGCACAGAAATTAGCATTTAATCATCTATATCACATTATTGAGTACACTCTAGTGCATGTTCTTTGTGCTTCATCAGCAGGTCTATTTGTATGTTCCGATCGCGAGGGCTCGAGCGTAATTATAAGCAAGCGGCTGATTCTCGGGCACATACAGCGCGGCACATGCAGAAGGACTCGTGCCGCGCCCCAATTAATATCAAGCCTGCGCCACTTGCACTCCGCTTCTGTCTCCCTTGACACGGTCGATGGTTCTTACCGCGGTTCAAGTAGCATCCATTGATATCACAACTGCCTTTAGGATTCTTCGTGTTTTTGATACGTGCAAGGCACGCGAATGCAATCGTCATTGAGACAAAAGTAGACGAAAAACTAGACGGTAGAAGAAAGCGATTTTTTTCGACAGATCATGGTCACTCTACTGCCAGAAGCGATCCGGCCATCGTTTCCGCGACAACTATTGACGCGGGGCGCGTATCGATGGAGTCCGGACAGTAAGCGACGCAAGACGAGTTATATGGATGGCGTGCGTGGTCTCGCTGCGTTCTTGGTCGTCATTCACCATTGGACGGACATTGACTTTGTGCACCCGACCTCTGCGCACGGGTACTGGAACTATGAGAAGCCCGGAGGTAGGACAACCTAGTCGTATAGAAAGACTGTTAAGCACGATCGACTGACTTGTCTAGCGGACCGGCAGTTGTGGCGTCTCCCCATCATTCGACTGCTGTATAATGGTGGTCATGCCATGGTGCCCATCTTCTTTGTGATTTCGGGCTTCTCGCTGGCGTATAAACCGGTGGAATATGTCCGGGCGCGCAAGTTTGACAAGGTCCTGCTGAACCTCTCGTCGAGCATCCTTCGACGTGCCCCGCGTCTATGTCTGCCCCCGATGGTCATGATGTTTTTCGTCTTTATCGCCATTCGGCTCGGGTGGTACGATAATCGGCCACTTCCGCAGCCCTTGATTGAGCACTATCCCAGCATTTTCACACAACTCAAGGACTTGGTGTGGGAGGCGACGTATCTGCCCGACCCCTTTTCCTGGGACTTTGTCATCTGGATCAAGTACCAACCACACACCTGGACACTCAACACGGAACTGCAGGGCTCAAAGTGGGTCTACATGACCATCCTGGCGTGCTGCACACTGCGGCAGAAACCTAGACTCGTCGTGCTTGCCTGGTGGTGTCTCTATTGCCTGTGGCACCTCAAGTACTGGACCTTTCTCTTTTGCTCCGGCATCTTCATCGCAGAGACGCATCACATGGGCGAGGCACTGGAAGCACGCGTGCGCAAGAACCACTCTCTCTACCACCCACTGCAGGCCCCGGACGATGTTGGCACGAGCAAGAAGGACGGCAAGGATGAACGGGACATGCCACTTGCAAAGCTTGACAAGGGTCACATTGTTGATGACGATGACGACGACATCGAAAGCAAGAAGACTGCGTTTTCAGCTTCCTCTAACCTATTGGGCGAATCAGAAACCATGATTGCCTATGCTCTACTATTCATCGGTCTCTTCTTTTGCAGTGCGCCATACGACGAGCCGCAGACAAAGTACATGTGGTGGAGGACGCTCTGGCGCTGGTGCCCCGTTCCCGTGCCGCATCCAGACGGCGAGAATCACGATTACCACGAGATGGTGCAGCGCATCTACCTTGGCCTGGGCAGTGTGATGACGGTCTTTGCCGTGTCGCGCCTCCCATCGGCGCAGCGGTTCTTTGAGATTCCGGCGATGCAGTACCTCGGTAAAGTGAGCTTCAGTCTCTACCTGATTCACGGGCCCATCATCATGACGGTCGGGTGGGCGACGCTGCCCTTCTTCTGGGCCTGGTTCCGCGTGGGCTCGTACTGGCCGCCGGTGCAGTGGGACGGGGTGAGCCAAGGGCCCGTGTACAAGGACGCGAGCCGGCTGTGGCTCGAGGTTGCGCACTTTTTGTGTCTCGGGTGCATGCTCCCCTGCATGTTTTGGGGCGCGGACCTCTTTACCGCGTATGTCGACGAACCCATCCTGCGCGCCACGAAGCGCATCTACGATCGTTACGCCGTGTCGTAGCTCTATCACTAGTCACTCTTCGATTTCCATCTTCATCAAATCGTCTATTTCCGGCTCTTTGTCGTTTTCGTGTTTGTCTTCTTGATTTGTGGAGGAGGACCGTGTCAGCGTAGTAGAGGACGTCGGTTGGGGCATCCAGTCCGTGGTGCCGTAATGGATACAGAGTTCCTGATCGGCCAGTATAGGTCGACACGCGCGATAGGTGATGAGTCCGGCACTAGTGTCGCGGTACCATGCCACGTTGTATTCCGTGTCGGAGTGGTTGAAGAGACTTCCTAGTCCCAACGCCAGTCCCTGCCACTTTCCTCCATCCTCGCCCTTGTCCTTGTCCTTGCGTCTATTCTTGTCCTGATTCTTCTGCATATCTTTCTCTCCGTACCTTGTGATGTCCTGTATATTGCCGTTGACGGGTATTTTGGTGGTGGTGGTGGTGGTGAAGGGGGAAGAAGAAGGAGGGACGGTCGGGGTTGGCCACGCATAAGTATAATGATCCAACGGCGTAGACCGTACCTCTGCATACGGCAATAATATAATGGGACACACGGCAATGGTGGTGCCGACGTGGATGATGGGCAGCGTACTGCATATTCCACGTCCGCGGTCCTTTGAGTAGCGCATCACCAGACCGTCCACAGTGTTCATTGATATTTCTGCCGTGGGGATTGGGTATGGCGGTACGTATTCTTCTTGGCCACCGTTATTCACCAGACTGTCATCCTCCATCGTTCACCTGTGCCTTCCCAGGGATAGTGATGACTTTCACGATCACTTATCACTACAGCTGCTCATATCCAATAATGTTGGTAGTAACTAGCTTCAGGCAAGAAAAATTGATTTAGAAGTAACTTGCAGCAGTTGCTAAAGAAAAAATGATCATGATCACAAATCACCTGAGATGGGTACAAAACCAGTAATGCAGATTGATTCTTAGGAGTATGCCTCCAATTTACTGAGAAAATCCTCTCGTAAAATAGTCCACTTTTCTGGAGAACGAGAATGATAGTCTTTCATATGGACGTGATTGTCCAGACCGCAAGAGTCGACTTGTTCCAATCCCACTTTTCGTCGTTTCGCATCCATATCACCACCCTCCCGGTCGCCAAAGAGACCCTTCGCATCGGGTTCCGATTCTAGGCGGAGAATTTCGAAATGAGCTTTGCCTATAACCAAGTCAACCCCTGCCGTTCCCAAAACTTTGTGTGTTGTAGAGAGATTGACTCACGATGATATGTAGTGCAAAGACGGACCCGACAAACGCAACACTCAACACCATCACCACCAACGGGTCCCTATCACCAGTTAGCCTATCCTGCCGTGTGGGAAACAAGACAGAAGGGAGGGTACACTTTGAGACCGGGCGCGTCGTCAGTGTAGAGTTTGAGCATGGTGGCATTAGATCCTCCTGCTCCAGCCGCCCGCGTACCCGCAGGTCTCATCGCCGCTTCCTTCGCCGACTGATCCTTCGCCGCCCGTCTGCGTATCAAGCTGCGCACGCCGCCCGGCGGTGGTGGAGACGAAGGTCGTGAGTCGGACTGGAAAACATCGTCAGTACAAGTTCTTGTCCAATTGAGTAGTTTTGCCAGCGTGAGGAGAGAATATATCGTCACACATCACGAACTGTACTCACCATACTGTAATCAGAGTGATGCACAAGTACACCAGAGTCAAAACTGTACTAGCCTTTATTGATGGCTAACTATACTGTAATGACAGACAGACGTGAAAGTCGCGCGTTGCTGTTCGAATTTGGAGCTCGCAAAGTTCGTATTCAGCACGAATTCCACAGGCGAGGCTGCAGTGCTGCCTCAAGTATGGTAGAGGGATCAAAATTCAATCAATGAATAAGTCAAGGAGGGCCAGGATGAGCGACGATGCTGCTAGGTTGTATATGTATAAGAAATGGCAGAGAAGAAAGATCGCTATCGCTGATGCATGCTACAAGATTATTGGCTGTCCCATACGATCCGGTAAAGCTCAAGCAATCTTGAAGATTGCCGGGTCGAGCCAGTCGAAATCTACACTTCCAGTCGCTCGTGCTTCGCTTGGTGCAGCCGCAGAGGCGAATAGTTGTGTAGCAATTTGTGGGCACGACTCATGCTGAGGCTGTGTTGTGGCCGATGTCGATCCTTCTATGCCGAACTTTGCCAATGTCTCTGGTTCCGATAGTCGTGATGTTCGAGTGGTTGGTTTCGTCGGCGAGGCCGAATTCATGGACTCGAAGCGTTCGGGAGAAATTAGCTCACGCTCAATGGGAGAGCTTGTCGCAGACTCTGCCTCCCAGAAACTCCGTGGTTGCCCTGCGCTGGACAATCGTTCAACAACCAGGGCTTCTTGTGTGCCAGTCTTTGATTGTCTCTGTGAACCAGATTTGTTTGACAGTCCGGTAGTGGTCAACGGGGGTCCTACTGACTGCCTCTTGGTTAATTGCATGACTGCGGCACGCGCACGAACGGCGAGCACTGGATTGTTGGCTTGCATAATAGCAGCATCTCCATCGTTGCCGCTCATTCGTACTCCTCCATTTGTGGGTTTACTCTTTTCATCCACCGAATCTGCATAACTCATACGAAGCAATTCGTCCGCCGAGAAGAAATGATCGCTTGGCGATGCTAGCGGTGAGCCTGCCCTAGAAGGCGGAGCCAGTGCAGGTGCAAGACTTGTGCCAAGTCCGATCTGTATAGAAGCATTGGAAGCGGGTCGCATAGTCGAATCACTGGGTCCTACGCCGTCCGTTTCGTGCATAGCATCTTGGAGACTATATCGCAAGCTGGCCTTTTCGCTGATTTCCCGAATAGTCTGCCGCCTTTGTTTGAGCTTCCATATCAGGACACTGAGGCTGGCGACGAGTACAATAACGGCCACGACGATTCCTGCGATTGCGCCCTTTGGAAATTGCGACGATGAAGAGGCTTTCGTGTCCGTCAACGAGAGAGCGACGCATGAGACTGAGGGACAGGTGCTACAAGTCTGAGAGCTCAGAATACATATCTCATGCGAAGAGCACTGAATAGAGGAGCATAGAGGAACCACACAATTGGTGACGCACTCGCGCTTCGCCAAGTGATTCAACGAGTCCATATATCGGTGATCTATGACACCTCTAGACGTCTGTACAGCGCCTGAACGGAAGTGACCTGGAGTGCCTACAAAGGTAGAATGGACATACAGGTCAGAAGAAGGCCAAGATGGGCCAGAAAGGGGTGACGGGGAGGAAGAGAGAGAGAGAGAGAGGGAAGGACAGACAAACCTTGGGTGCAGCATTGCTCGCGCTCGGTACACGAACACGCGCGCAAAACAAGCCGCCAAATGCCAAAGCGCAAATCAGTGGGAAACATCCTTCATTCCTGCCACAATTCCCTCGATCCCCGTGTGCTCTCCTTCATTCATATGCATATGCATGGATCTTTGCTGCAATCACATCTCTCCATGACCATCGGTCAGCACGCTTGGACTTCATCCTCTTGAGGTCCGTGCATGAATATAGCACTGTCCACTCGATGACGTGCAATCCGCGACTACAAAATAATTGATCGCCAGGTTATCTTTATGTATAGATTTGAATTTACATTCATGTACATATAAACAGTCATCGAGCTCAATAAGATTGACTCGTTTCGACGCAAAGAATTTGCATAGCCCCTCATCAAAATGCTGGTTTGGCTGTGCCGAGAACAAGTAGTGCCAGATCGGCGAATCTGTCCTCCAAAGTCTTTGTAGGATCGTCAAAGATTTCCGAGACTTTTTGTGTATTTAGTTGCAGATCCTGCATATCTGCATCCTCAACCACCGCAGCCGATGATGGCTTGCGAATCGGTCGATACATGGATGAAATGCTGGTGGCCATGGTCGTCTGGCCTGCCTGCTTCGAAGCTTGCTGCGTGCTATTCAAAACCTCCGCCGAGTCCTTGTCAGACACGAGAACCACCTCGAGGTCATCCGTCAGCTGCACAAATCCATGCACCGCAGACCACGAGACGGCCAGCGTCTTGCTACACTTCTCCCGATATATCGGTTTGGCCGACGTTGGGCTAAAGACAAAGAACTTTGCATTCGTCTTGACGTGCTTGGTCTTTTCATTGGTGCAAAGGACAAAGGTGTCCAAACCACAGGCAAGGAACATCTCCGTCGTTACTTCTGGAATTCGCAAGGCATAAGCAACTGTGGATCGTAGCAAGTCCCATACGACCAGACGCTTGTATCCCAGGACGACGAGATAATGTCGCACAAAGCCAAGGTCAATCACTCGGCCAGTGGATAGACCCGAGATTGTTGTTTGCAAGCTGCCATCGGCGGGATTGAGAAGGAAGGTTTGATCGTGCGTATGCACCGCGAGGATGGATCCATCTGCAGACAAAGCTATTCGAGAGTTCCTGACAGGTCTGGTGATGCGAAAGACCTTGGAGCATGTCCATGTTGTCCCAACAACCTGTGTACCACCTCCAATCAAATCCTTCTTGACAGGCTTCTCCTTCCAGACCTTGACGGTGGCATCGTCTCCGACCGTGTAGAAAGTGCCATTGGCAGCAGCCAGTACTTGTGTCGCGCACGAATTTTCGTGTGGATTGTCTATCCTGCAAACCAGCCGATACTCAGATTGATCCCACTTCCAGAACTTTAGATAGATCTCATCTTGGGGTTGTGTGTGACCATATTCGTTCGCCTCCTCTTTGGGTGTCGTCCAGGTGTCTAGAGTCGCAAGCCAATCCTGATGGACAGCGCAAGCACTGACCTGCGCTTCGTTGGCGCCGAATGCATCACGAACCTTGCCACCAAAATTCTGCCCAATTATAGGTAATCTCAATGTAGTCCTGCCTGTGTTAAGGCCCCACAGCTGTAAGTCTGTTCCGCTGCTCATGAAGAAGCCATCTCGCTGCGATATCGTGACCACTTTATTGGTTCCAGTATATCGAGGACCCATGATCTCCGTTCGAAGCTCAAGGTTCGTGGCATTGATGATCTTGACAGTGTTATCCTGCATCTTTACTGCATAATTCTTGGACGTTTCCGAAACTGCGATGCTCTCAATCGTACTTGCAAGTCGAGGTAAGAATTGCTTGTTGGAGGTGTTCATCTGCCACAAAACCAATACTCCCTCACTACCTCCCGACAATAGGTATTGCCCGTCGAGTGCAAAGTGTATTGTCGAAACGGCCGCTGAATGCCAATGTAGCTTTCTAGGCACACTGTGCTTGTTCTTCTCGAATGCCAGGATCGGATAGACGTAAATTGCTCCGTCGGCATCAGCATAGGCATAACTTTCTCGTGACACCGCAAACGCGGTGCAGCTCGTCGGAAGCGTCAGATACTCGTGTTCGGTCGTGTGACCTCCGTTCTTCATCCTGAAAATCATGACGGACTTGTCCCCATACGCAAATATCTGCTCACCATTCGAGGCAAGACCATAACAGACCGAAAGACGAGACACTGAATGAACATTATCAACCTTGGGAAAGTCCCTGGCGACGGATATATGTTTGCCATCAGTCCACACGAATGTTGTGCCCAATAACATGGCAGAGACTATCTCCGTGGCGGGCTCGAGCGTCAGCGTCTGGATAAGTGCACCATCCGTCCAATCCCATACTCGTATCTGCCCGTTGAGCGTCACAGTGATCAAGCGATACTCATTGCTCGGGTGCAAGAAGAGTGAGACGATTGCAGCAGATGAAACGTCTCTATCGCCGAGACTGCGCAGCAAGTCGCCAGTCGAGGCGGAATAGACTCTAGCTTGATTTTGGGTACATAGAAACACATACTTCTCATCCTTTGAAAAGAGCGGCTTGTGGTTGCTGAACCGACCGCCCGACCGCCTAGTAATCGAATATTGTGCTGTCTTCAGGGATCCTTGCGCTGTACTATTCCCCTTCTTGTGACGTCGACCAGACCTGGCAGACTCTTTGCCTTGAGTCGCCGCCGTCTTTGTTGTCGTCATCAGAGTCTGGCTCTTGCTCGTGTAGCACAATCTTGCGTACGTTAACACACTTCAAGTCTTGTAAGGTTTCCATGGAGTCCTAAACTTCATATGGAGTCCTGAGTCTCAGGCACTTGTCAAACTCAAGAAATTCGAGCTGCGCCTCCCTCGGTGCCATTGCGGCAAGGCGGCGCTTTGGCGGCGGGATCGGGCCGCTCAGCCATCAAGTCAGTCACGTGTCAATGATCTCTCCAACGCATTCTGCATCTGCAATGGAATGCATGCCCGCAAGTAGATTCAAGCTTCGTGTGGAGAACCTGAGCCTACCTACCTGCAGACCAGCTGTTCAAACAGCCCTACCTATATGTTCGCATGAATATATCTATAAAGCATGGATGTCTAGAGACCCTTGCTGGATTGGTGACCGCTTCAGGTGGTACTTCTCCGGACTTGCAAGATCCTTGTATTCCTAAAACAGTTGATCTGCCGCAAGTGTTACCGTTACTCCACAGATCGAGGCGAGCCTTGATTTTGAGGCGCAGCTGCACAATCGCAATCGCCATTGACGGATGGTTGCATGGACACACCTAATCACCAATGCGTGGGTTGCTCCGCCTCGAGGTCGTCGTCAGGGTCTCGGCATCTGCAGATGCACCTCTTCTGGATTTCGCCGCCGTTGTGAACCCCTATACAACACTCCAAGACTTTCCTTGTTGAATGCACCGTATCAAACATGAAGCACACAGGGAAACATATGGCCAGTTGTCCGGAAGCAATCTTCAGTCTCGGAACTCCTCTCCTCGCAGGCCAGAGGCACCGTCGAAGCTGCCACCTGCCACCAATGACTTGGAACTACAAGACTATCCTGACGTATCGCAAGCTGGACCAATTCCCGATCCCTTGACAAGTGATTCTCTTGGTGCTATTGCGACGTCCGAGACCAGAAACCATGACGAGGTCGATCCGATCTCTCAGTTGGGGAATGAGTTGTCAGCCTCTCGCATAGAACGACTCCGAACAATTGTATCACGAATATTGTTGTTCTCCTGGGTCAATGTCTTACTGGTCATGGTGCCCGTGGCCGTCGCGCTGCACTTCACTACGAGCAATGATGTAGCCATGTTCATCACCTCGACACTCGCAATCATTCCCCTGGCTGCAATGCTGGGTTTCAGCACAGAGGAACTCGCGAAACGTTTCGGACCCACCGCCGGCGCGTTGTTCAACATCACGTTCGGCAATGCGACGGAATTGATAGTCTTTATCATTGGGATCGTCCGCGGTCAGCTCAACGTCGTGCAGGCTGCCATAATAGGTTCGGTCCTCGGTAATCTCCTTCTCATCCTAGGAATGGCATTTCTCCTTGGAGGTATCAGATATAAAGAACAACATTACAACAGTCTCGTGACCCAGACTACCGGATGTTTACTGCTACTCGCCATCACGAGCTTGTCAATTCCTACAGCGTTTCATGCTTCTTTCGTGAATTCCGAGGAGGCTGATCAGCAGGTCTTATATCTGTCCTATGCCACGTCCATCGTGCTTCTCGTGGTGTATGGGGTTTATCTCGTTTTTCAGTTGAGAACACACGCACACCTATACAAGGCAGCCGCCACAACAGAAGAATCCTCAAGCGGTATCGAAGACACCACTCCAGACAATCAGGCTGCAAGCGAAACAGACACCGTGACTGCAGAGGCCAGTGCAGACTCACCTCAAATTCCGGTCATTGCATCGATCGTGCTACTGGTAGTAACTACCGCACTAGTCGCCGTCATGGCCGAACTCATGGTGTCTAGTATTTCCGCAGTTGTTCAGGATACTGGCTTGTCGGAACAATTTGTGGGCCTTATCATTGTCCCTATTGTGGGCAATGCTGCCGAACATATCTGCGCAGTCACGGTTGCGTATCGTAACAAGGTTGATTTGTCCATCAGCATCGCTCTGGGTTCTTCTCTTCAGATTGTTCTCCTCGTCGCACCTCTGGCGGTGCTGCTTGGTTGGGCCATTGGGCAACCGCTGACGCTCTACTTCTCGCTGTTCGAAACACTTAGTGTTTTCGCCACTGTTTTGATCGTCACCTATCTAGTGATTGACGGACGTTCGAATTACTTGGAGGGCGTCCTGCTGATTGCCGCATATATCCTTGTAGCTGTAGCCTCTTTATTCTATCCGGCTACAGCAGATGAAGCGAATGCTTAGCACATATATCTGGACATATTTTCAAAGCAACACTGTGATCAAACCTAGTGCGTATCTCCTGCTCTATTGATGTCCTTTAGATGCTCAAGCAAGAATACAGTACAATCTGTATCAGTCGACGTATGCTGATCCTGGCGGGTTTGATGCCTGGTACAGTAGCCAGGAATGCAGGATCTACTTTCTGTTGAGTCTATGCTTCATCACAAAAGGAACGTGTAGTAGCTGGGAAAGACAAGCTCTTTCTCGACCATAGTTTGAATTTCACTGAGCATAAATTTTTCCACTTTATCAAGATCTGTCAACGAAACCTTGTCTTGTTCGCCAATTTGACTTTTAATCTTGAAGTCCTTGATCGGATTGTCTATTCCCTCAAGGAGAGAGACATGCACTTTGTTATCGATGTATGCAGCTACGGCGACTGTGTCTACTAGCAGTTCTGAAATAGTCATCTCAATCGGGAGTGTAACGAAGAACGGTGAAGGATAGTTTAGGGCCAGGTCGACCTTGAGTTTGACTACGATATCACCGACATACCTGAGTTGTACCTCGAGCTGGACATCGGATGGGCTGGTCTGAGTTGTGCTTGATGGTCGTGGACCGGCCATACTTGCTCTGCGATCTGTCTGTGGTCCTGAACTTCGATCACGATGATGTTGTGGGGACTCGTGTATAGTTGTTATATCTGTCGGCTGAAAGGTATTTGACCAGCCCAAAAAACGAGGTCTGGGTGTGGATAGACCTGATGCAGAGACGATCCCTTGATTTGGCGTAGCGAAGGCCGATTGAAAGTACGGCACGTTCATTCCCTCCCAACCGGAAATGCTATTCATAGGGCGATGACTGAGGTGTTCAGCATATGGTGGTGGGCCAGAAGTCACTGAGGCCGTTTCGTGATCGTCCTCCTCATTAGTCGCAGTTGGTCCTGCTGCAGTGATTGAGTCATGAGTCAATGTTTGTCTGCGTTGTTCAGGAGAGATAGATAAGCCTGCTACGGATGACCGGCGTCCAGTAGAAGTTCTTTGTGGGGAAGGGTCTGTCGCCTGATCACACGAGCCATCTCCTTCCGAGTCGTCATCGGAGTCGTCCTCATAAAACTCCGGGAAAGGATCGGTAATGTCTTTAATGACAATCTCAGGCGGCACAGATCCCAGATTGAACGACAATATCTCGACATTGCGCAAGAATCCAGGCAGCTGTGCATCTGTCAAACGAGAATTGAGCAGTGTCCTTATGGAATGTCCCAGGGCAGGATCCAGAGCCTTCCAATTGACTTCCAAGCTCATACTCAGGTCCCAGGCCTACATCATCTGATCCCTAGGTTTTGGCAGGAAGGAATGATCTAATCAAGATAGAAGTCATAGATAGGCCATCACAGGCAGTCACGAACATGTGGGAAGCTGGCCGCAGATCCAAGCATTTGTGCACATTCTGATGACCAGGTTGCGAAGATGATGATCATGTTCCTTCGGCCATTCCTGAGGTGCGAGTCAAAATTGATGATCAGTACAACAAATTACTGATCACAAGACCTTCTCACGCAAGCGAATATCAGAGAAAGGGCAACACAACTAGCAGCTGTTGCGGCTGTAGGACCCCATATAAATGTGACGAGAGAACCTCGCTGTCAGTCCCGCAATCCACTGCTCACATGAAGTGAGGCATTCAAGGACTTGTAGTAGATCTGTAAGATGACGTTTTCTAATAGTATTATTACTACCATTGATCTATCTTGAGCCGTAGCTAAATTCGCGAAATGCACGCCAAAACCATCGCTGCAGTTCAATACTATAACACGAAAACTCAGAAACGTCGTTGAGATTTGCCGGGTGAAGTCGCTTTCGCATATGCTTCAGCTCTGGAACGTCTCATTGCTTTCCCTCGAGAATCAGCTACAAATGTGTCAACCTCTGCTAAGATGTCATTGGCGGCAACTCCTTCAGACAGGGACGAGAAATCCTGCTTGAATGTGCTGAGCACCGTCCGAATTCTTCTTATTGTGTCACTCGTCTTATCGGAGGCCCTTGGGGGATACGTTGCGCGTGGCTTGTTGGTTGCAGGTTTAGGCTTGGCTGGAGGACAAGCACTGACTGGCGGCCATATATTTCGCAACTCTGGTCTCGATTGCCTCCGTCTCTCAAGTTCGGCGAATATAAGATACCCGGCGTAAGCATCAGCTGCGGCATAATGGCGTTGTTCCTGTGTCAGTGGAAAGCGTGTCCAATCGCTACATCGTACATCACCTTTGGCAAGCTCTGATCCCAGATAATGGTATGCGAGCGACGACAGCTTGATCAAATTGTTCTTAGGTCCGTGAATATGACGATCGACCAATCTCGCGAAGAACGATAGTTCGCAGATGCCCTTTGGCCATACATTGTACACATCACGGAGGCGGCTCGCATCAGCTCCCATAATGGCCACACCGCATTTGACCCAAGTCGGATCTTCGATGAGCTCACGAAGCTTGCTCGGGAATGTTGTAAATCGGCAAATTTGTATGAGCAAGACGGTGTTGGCATCGGACAACTGAATCAGTGAAATATTTTTCTTCTTGGTCCAACCGATCCATTCCATGTCCAAGCTCAATATTGGGCCTTGCAGGAGAGTGATGACACTGTTCAGTTGTTTTTCATTTGTCACATAGATGACTACCGGTGGATGACCGTGCTTTGTTGGATTGTTCTTCATTGTGAAGTACTCTTCTTCGCACAAAGGCTTGTGTTGTCGAGGAAATGGCACTTCCGTGTACTGTGGTGTCGTTCGCGCAAAGTGATCGAGTTCCAGTTTAGCAGTCGTATCTGCAGGTTCAGAGGGATGTATGGCTGGCGTTTTTCGCAATTCATCTGACGCTCGATCTGTTCGTATGCGCCTAGCGAATTCGTGAGGATCACGATTCTCTTTATCGTCATTCGCCTGCGAAGAGCTTTGGCTGAGACGAGGTTGTCGCAGCATTTCTTCTTGATATTCAAAGGCATCTGCCCATACATCATCCTCATCTTCTGACACTCTCTCTTGATTGTCGTTCGCGGAGTCGGAGTCGCTCTTAATCTCAATTATCACATCTTCGTGCTTTGCTCTTGAATCCGTCCCAGACAAGGATTCCTTTGATTCGGTAATCTCTTTGTTACACTGTATACTAGCGGTGTAATGGCGCAGTTTTGCTTCCACAGCACGAAGGTTGTTGCAAGTTGTCATTGAGGGTCGTATCATTGGGCTCTTACAGAATTGAGCCATTACTGCTCTACCGAGCATACAAGAGCAGAAGCGGCAGTTGACTGCGTTGCCAATGAATCAACAAGTTCTCACGCAACTAAGGTCAACATGACCACAGATGTGTTGAGAAATGTAATGAAAGACGTACGTTAGCTATAGTATACGTACAGTGGCTCTCTGTAGCTACGGTAGAGGTGCAATATTGTTGTGGCGCATCGAAGCCCAGGGCACCAGTTGCGGCACAACTCCGGCCGATATTCTTGCGTAGAATTCTCTAGCTACATTGCAAGTAGGTTTCTGCCGTAGCTACGCGTACGGTAGATGCCATCGTATAATTTGGTGAGCAGCTGTAGCTGATCTGTGCACGATCCTCGATCGCAAAAGACCTTTGCGCTAGCGCTTGTGGGCTGATTTGAAGTTTAGCGCCGGTGAATATGCCCGCAGCGGGTCCACGAATTAGTTCCCCCTCAAATTCGGCCATCGATAATCTTACACCAGAAGAAAAGAAGGCGCATCATATTCAAAGCGAACAAAAGAGGCGGCAAGTCATTCGGGATGCTTTCGACGAGTTGACTACTCTGGTGCCGGGACTCGGGCGTTCCCAATCAAAGTCGGAAGCTATTGTTCTTCGCAGAACTGTGGAATACATCCGAGAGCAGGAACAAGAGCGCGCTACACTAGAGAACGAACTTGCACAACTCCTCCGTCAAACTGAGAGACCTGTGGCGCAGTGAATTCCTCTAAGAAGATACGACACTCGCTTACACAATATACTGACTCTTCTGCACCGGACTGTGATGAAGACAGGCTGGCCACTCTATGCTGCTCGATAATGTCCGACCAACGCCCACGCTAGCTTCGCGAAAGATCATACAAACGTACTCCTTATGTACGACGCAGACAGATAATCTTAGAGAACCGGACATGCTGTGTTGGCAATACCGACAAGGCAGTCGACCAATTTTATCACAAGTAAATCTGGCACCGAACGTTCAACTTCTAGCGATTGCTGATGTTTCTGGAGCATGGGAGTTGTCTTCGCCGGCTGACACATGTTTAGAGTTGACATGACCTAGCAAAAGGTAATTGTCATTTCCCGGTCAGCTCAACAATTTGATCGGCACCTTGATAGGGTGGCAATTCGTAAGAGCGAATGAACTCTTCATTCAAGAATCGTCCTCCGAGGAAGTGTCTACCACGAAATTTCTTGGAGCACGGTTTTGGGGCTGACAGTGAAATCAAAGCAGTTGGGTAAAAGTCTGCACCAATCTTGCCTGGCGCTGGCTGTCCATCTTCAATGTGCCATCCACTTGGAGCGTCTACACTGAGCACTGGGGTCCTGAGCTTTGAGAGTTTCCCAATGATTCCATCGAATGGCGCACGGACCTCGCCGGAGAAGGAGAAGCCGAAGATAGCATCCACGATGTAATCATATTCCTCACCAATGCTCCGGTCAGTGTCGCCTGTTATGGCTACACCAAGATTTGCAAGCTGTTTCAGCAGTCTGGCATATATGCCGTCTTTCTGTTTGGGCATATAAACTTCAGTTTTGTAGCCGAACAAATGTAAATGACGAGCTGCAACGAGGCCATCCCCGCCATTATTTCCCGGACCAGCTATGATCAAGACCTTACAAGGTTTACCATCCGTGATGCGATGCACTGCACAGGCTACAGAAAGCCCTGCTAGCTCCATGAGTTGGTCCAGAGACCAGCCACTGTCCTCTGACATGAGTTGTTTGTCGAGATCGGCGGCTTTCTCAGCCGTCAAATACTTCATATTCCTCCTGCTAGACTGATTCACGTTTCTGGCTATCAAATGATGATATCGGAGCGGTCGAGCGCTGCAGATTGCCCGGACAAGACAGGCTGCACGAGTGGTCATATGTACGTATGCGCATGCCATTATATAGAAGTAAGTAACAACTGATGTCCAAGTGCATGCGAGGCTCCACGCGATTAGCGGAGATTTTGGCGGATGCTGTATGTGGCTGATGAATGGCTGCGGCTATCTATGCACCGCTCCTTCGAGACGAAAATTGAAATCAACTTGCCTGCAGTCTGCCATACCATATGCATGCAATGTCCTGCTCGCCGAGACTCTGCTTCCTTGGCCTGTAAGCGTCCTTGTACAACTCGAGCAATTGTGCCTGTTTGAATATCAGCTGCCAAAAGATATACGCGTTGCTCGACTCATCTTTTGCAACCAGCTGTCGGTCCACGGTACTAATCTGGAGAAACCTATCCATGATTCTGACAAACTTTCGATGTCTCTCGTCCCGGTCATTGTGACCCTGTCTCTGCTCTGGCTGGGCTGGAGGGCAGTACAGTTATGGACTCTACCATTGACGATCGTCCTGAGGCATCTAAATATCGAAATACCAGCAGTACCACATCTGACAATCGATGCCCTCACTGCAGATTCTGTCAGTCTGCATTGGCTACCGCCCGAATCGTATGTCAAAAAGCACATTATACAGATGGATGGTCAGGAAGTCGGCATATCTCAGAAAGGAGAAACGAGTGTGACTATCTCGGGACTCGCGCCGGATTACTTGTATAGTGTGCAGGTTATCGCTGTCAATGCACAAGGATTCCAGATGGCTAGTCCGGCAATTTACTTGCGTACACGACCGAAAGACGAGTTGGCGGAAGATGTCACCGAAGGACCGCACGAGCCTCATATTCAGGCTTTCTCGCAGGCCGAGGTGCCTACTGGGCATCGCGTTCCACGAAAGAAGAATAGTCTTGACGTAAAAGCTAAAGAAGTATCCCCGATCAGTACAACATCCTCAGACACGAAACATGCTGGACCGGGGCACATGATCGAAGTCTTGACTTCACGGATGGACGCCATCAGCAAGGAAACCAATGATATTGAAGCACAGCTAGCACTATTGCAAGAGCACCACGTACAAGAAGAGGCCACGTATGCTGCGAAACTCGAAGACCTTCGTGCGAAGAAGAAAGAAGATGATGATGTTCGAGCTGCAAAAGATCAGCTTCACAAACAATTGGATCAGCAGAAACGAGAAATTGAGTCAAAGAAGAATCAAATTCAGAAAGCGCTCAAGGCAGAATTAGACGAATATCGGAAACAAACAACTGACATAGCATCCTTCAGATCGTCCGTGAAAAATTCTATCGAGACTGCTGATCATCTACAAGAGTCACTGAAAACCTTGAAAGCAGATACTGACGAAGCTGTTCAAGAGACTGTTCGTACTGGGGCCATCGCTGCTGAAGAACTTTCCGAGATCGAGTCTGAGATCCGCTATCTATTGAGTCGCAAAGCGGAATCGGAGGCCGAACTGGCCAAGCTTATGTCACCTTCACGTCAACCCTCCCCAACGCGTGAAGAACTCGCCGAAGACGCGCAAGCCGAGGCAGCCTGGAAAGAACGCGAAGAGTCCCTCGTGAGACAATACGAAGACTTGCAGCATAAGCTTCTCCATCTGCAATCCGGACATTATGCTGCCATGGATCGTGGAATGGGCACTCCTAATTCTGACCCTGGCATGGATCACAGTCACTTGTCCATGCGACGGAAAGTCAGTCGTCGTGGCAAAATGGAAGACCTCAATAGACCGGATCTGGTAGGGCGAAGCAACAACATTCCCTCATTCAATCCCGACGCTGCTCCATTCGTCGCCTCTGGACCTCTATACACGAATAATGAAATGAATACCATCAATCGAGCACCGACTCCGCATCAAACATTCAGCAACAACGAGCAATACTATTCCCAGGCCTCCTATGCTCTTCAATCTGACAATTCTATACCCTCGAGATCGACTCTTGCCAGCCTGCCAGGATTCGGCACAACGTCCATCTTCAGTGGTGCTGGAGATGCTCCGATACCATCTCTTTCTTTTCCAAGGAGAGAATCTCCAATATCCTCACAGTCGGGTTCCAACCCTCCATCCCCAGCTGTGCAAAGTAGAGTTCCTCTGCCGTCCATCTTCAACAAAGCTCCTTCTACTCACACCAGGAACTCTGGTGGTAGTCTCGTGGATCGCCTGAATGGGACGCCTCTGACCGATGCTTCGGATATTCCAGTACTCGGCAGTACTGACAGAAGCAAATGGTTCTGGCCCGCAAGAAAGACTCATACAGACGCTTTGGCACTGGACAGGAAAAACACGCGTTCCTTACCAAAGGCCGATGTCGCCCCGATCGGAACGAAGCGCAACAGATCCGGTTCCTTGCGCGAGGAAGCACCTCCTGCAAGAGTGTCACCGGGACCAACGTCGAACGGGTATCCCGATGTCGATCTTCTCAATGCGCTTGGGCATCCACTCTCACGGGAAACCAGTATGGAGAAGGATGCCTACTCAACTTCAGCCTATCCTTTGCCGCGGCCCTCTAATGGCCGAGCCTTTGGCTGGGAGCCGCAGATTCCATCTTCACAGCGACATCTTCCGAATCCTTGGAGTTCGATCGAGACAGAGCATAACGCGATATCCGCACAACGGCCATTTGACCCTTTTGGCGACCTGCCAGTGACCAATGGAACACGGCTCACACCTGGCAAAGACGAAGCTGCCATTCAATATCACACGACCATAGATCCTTCACGATTGTCAGTCTTGCATCGCGAACAAAGCAACGGCTCGCGCAAGTCCAGCAAGTCCAAGACTGAGAGCCACGAGTCAAAGGAGAAGCCGAAGCGTATCGGGGAGAAAAAGTTTAGCTCATTCGTGGGCCGGGTCTTTGGCAAGCGGGATGACAGGGACGATAAGGAATTCAGGACTGAGGACGAGGACGATGAAGGTTCACGGGAGCACGAAGTATAGTAGATTGCAATATCAATGGATGGTTGTTGATGCATGCATATGTCACTTTGCGAAGCCTACATTTGCTCTCGTTGCATCTTGTCGTTGATCTGGCAGATTCTCGGAATCACGATTAACTGCGCCAGAACGCCAAGCATCGGAAAATGCCAAGAAATCTGAAGCTCTCCGATGATATATAGACGGGACAAGTCCTGTCCATTTTTGCAGCCCGACAGATATCGGCGTCATGCTGTACTTTGGTGTCATAACCTGTCTCGTCAAGGCAATCGTCTATGCGCACCTCGTAGGAGGCGACTCCTTCTCACAAGCGTCCGCGGACAAGTTGTTTGCGATACGTACGGCTTGCGCACGTGATTTACATTGCATCCTGAACGCAGAGACGACGGAGGGACCTTTTTACGTCGCGAATCCGCTGGTGCGATCCGATATCGTGGAGGATCGCGTGGGTGCGGCCTTGCATTTGGATATTCGGGTGGTTGATGTGCGGACGTGCGAGCCGGCGCGAAATGTGTGGGTGGATATCTGGCATGCGGACGCCGGTGGAGAGTATAGTGGTTGGGCGAGCGGCAGCTCTCTCGAACCACTTTCTGCTTTTCCAGTCGACGACGACAACGATGACGAGCAATTTGGGGCGGCGTATTTGAGTAAGCGAGGTGATCCGGTAGAGTCGTCGCGATGGTTGCGCGGTGTGCAGCGGACGGATTCCGAGGGCGGCGTGTCCTTTGATACCATCGTTCCCGGCTGGTATCGCGGTCGATGCGATCACATCCATCTCAGGGTTCATTCTTCCAATTCGACGGTCGTGGATGGGCATCTCATGGGCGGCACGACGAGTCATACGGGACAACTCTTCTTTGACGACTCACTGGTACAGTCCCTGCGCGACACAAAGACTGGTGTGTTTCCGTATAATTCGCGCAAGGAGGAACCAAGGTGGAACGACGAGGACGGCATTTTTCGTCACGAAGGCGGAAAGGATCAGCTCGTCACCATTACTCGCTTGAAAAATACTGCGAATAGCTTTGCAGGCAGCATCATTGTCGGTATTGATCCTTCGGTGGTTCAGCCGCCGTCTCGCGGTACACCAGGCGGCGGACGACCACCCTTTGGATTACCCGGCGATGGGCACCCGTGGCTGCAAAACGCGTTCCTCGTCTTTGTCATTCTACTCCTGGTCGGTGCTGGACTCTACTACTATCGCAGCACGACATTGTCGCGCGCTGGGTACGCACCAATCGCGCCAGCACGAGAAGACTAGACTTGTCGACGATTGAGCAAAACACATGTACTATATTACTATCCATAATGTACAATTTACACTTTATATCGCCGAGCTCTACGATTCAGGATCAATGGCGGCCCAAACGACACCGCGGATCCTGGCATCGAGGATGCCGAGGTGGACGACATTCGCCACGAATCCACGGATCCATCCTTCACCATCGGCATCTACATCTCCGACACCACGATTCGCCCGGTACTGCTCCGTCAGCACGCGAAAGAGATGCGCCTCGTCGTGCGTGTGGAGGTACTGCAGGAGCGTGTGGACGGAAGGTAGATGCGGCACCGTCATTCTCGCCACCGGTAATCCGTCCGCCTCATCGTACTCTTCTTCGTCGCTATTGTCGTCGTCAAAGTTGGCATTGTCCTGGTCGTCGTCGGTGGTGGTGGTAGTGGTGGTGGTGCGGAGTGCAGCTGAGCGGCGCGTCCATGCGAGTGATTGGCTCGCGAGAACCCATGCGTGAATAGGATACAACAGGCCCGCCTCGACATTCAATAACGTAGACTCTTCTTGTGGCGGAGGCGATACTGGCGTCACAGGCCACCCATGTCCTTCCTGGCCCGTCCCTGCCGCTGATGGTAGGGATGACGAGGGGGACTGGGTGAGGATGAGGTAATGCGTCGCCTGGTCGCGACGCATCCACGTCCGCACGAATCGCGCGGGTCCCTTTTCACGGACGTAGGCCGCCGGAATGCGCGTCACCAACCCGGCTTTATCTCTCGTCACCAAGGGCGGCATCGCCATGAACGCAGTCACCAAGTCTTTGTCCGCCGACATGGTATCTAGTGGTTGTAAAATGTCCTGCGTCCGACGACGGTGTTCCGACGACGACGACGACGACGGAGGTGACGACCATTGATGATTGTGGTGCATGGTGGGCACGCTCAAGTGAGTCGGACTTTGAGGTGGGGTCGTGGGACTGGAGTACTGGCGATGACGCGCGTGATTCACCTTGCGTCGCTGTTGTCTGTACTTGTTCATTCCCCCGTGGTTATGATGTGACAACGAACAAGGAATTTCCAAGTTCGAAGGCAAGTCGAAAGTCTCGCTGTGAAATTCGAGAATGGTAAGAGGATGATGGGGAAAAACAGGATCGTATGGGTATAAGTATATAGAATCTACAGGGATGCGACGCTAAGCTATGAGAAAGTTCAACAAGGGAAACAAAAAAGAGACAAGCTTGATGTCGAAGTGAAAGGAGGACACAGTCCTACGATTGGGGGAGAGTCTCTTGTGCAGTCCCAATCTACTGTGAAAGAAAAAGAAAAACTGTCCAGGGAAAAAGGGTTGGACACATTGTTGACATTTAATGTGACATTTCTAGGCCGACCTGATGCATGCAGTAAGAGCGATCGAACGAGTCCGCCGTGACCGTGCATATATCGACAAACAAAGAGGGCTCTCGGATTGTTTTCATGAATGCCAGCTTGCTTCCACGACGGTATACTTCTCCATGCAGGCAAATGTTGTGAAAGAAGGGGGATGATGGGGTCCGTGCAGAGTGACTTTTGTATCCAGCATTCTCCTCCATTTTCTCTTTGTCCGGATTTCTCAATCTCTGAAAACTTTTGATGCGCCACAAAATATAAAACCCTTGTTCAACGTTGAATGCTTACTTGCACGCCAATACACTTCTTTTCATTGTCCCTGATGCGGTGGTGTTGCCATGCAGGGGAATCGGCGCGTGATGTTCCGTTGACATACATAGAGAGGTAGTGCCCCGATCGTTCGTTTGTCAATGAGCGACATGGATCAGCACTAATCATCACCATTCTCGATCTTTCGCTTCTTTCGCTTCTTCTCTTGCTGCTGCTGCTTCTGCTTGTCCGTACCTTCGTCTGGGGCGATAAACATGGCGGCCCGCTTACTCTCGCGCACCTTACCGGACTCGTCCTGCTTCTCCTTGCGTTGCTCGCGCACGGCGTGTTCCTTGTCCTTCTTGGCCAAAAAGTACTCGCCGGACTCGATCTGCAAATCAATCTTTGACGGCAACTGTGCGGGCGGGAAGGGCGTGTATTCCTTCTTGGTGCTGACCTTTTTCGGTTTCTTGCGCTGGACGTTGCGTTTCTTGAATTGCGGCAGGAAGCGGTCCCACGACTCCGTCGCGAGTTTCGGGTCCTTGGCCAGTTCGCGCTTGATCATAAGTTCCTTGATGTGGTAGATTGGGTGGATGTTTTGCATGCAGTCCTCCACCACGCGGCGGACGTCCTTCAGGCCCTTGTAAGTACCCATGGCTGAGACCGTCGTTCCTTGCACCAAGACGTAGCAGCCCGTCAGCAGCTCGAGCGCCTTGAGCGTCGATCCGTTCGGCCCAATCAGACGCTGTCGTCTCTTCACGAACCTTTCCTTGTTGCGTGTAAAGGTGCCAATCTTGATGATGTCGGAAGCGGTGGCATCTTCCATGATTTTGATGGCCTGGGGGAACGGCACCGATCGAGCGAGCAACTTTATCAGATCCCGCGCATTCAATATGGCCGCCGGATCGTACGTCTTCCTCGTCGTCTTGACAGTCATACTACCTTCCACCAGATCCAGCACGGCGGAGATGGCGTACTTCTCCATCGTCCGAGACACCACACTCCATATCTCGCGCAGGTAACTTTCCCTGTACTTTGGGAAAAGCGTTGCAAAGGACGATTCTTCAGTGAAATTGCCGCCGACATTGTCTTCCGGCTTGAATTCATCGATCTTCCAGTGGTCAATGTCGTCCGTGTCCCACGGCTTTTCCTTGCGGTATCGTTTATTCTTGTTGACCACAGGCGCTACTTCGGTGGTCGAAGCGACGTTCTCCTCTTCAACATCGGACATTCCGAAACACTTGATTCGACGATGATCGAATGATTTTCTGTGAGCCTAGATACCTACGCTGAAGGAAAGGAGATGTACAGATCAAACGTGTATGATTCATTCCACGAGTACAAAGTACCGGCAGGCAGGCAAAAAGTATTGATGAGCGCCACCAAAAGCGACATGAAATGTGGCTGATATGTGTCTGCGAGTGCGCAAATTTGTATATTGAAAGTATGCTTTCGAGTTCATGCTATATACATTACTATGACATACACCTGACTATGTGACTCCAATGATCCATGAATGCTAGTATAAATGAGAATGGCTGACGCTAGGAAAAGACGCTACAAGCACAATGCTACGTGATTGGGGACACATCCGGCGCTAGGCCACTGGAGAGTCGACCCTTTCGGGCGAGCTGACAGATCCATAATCACTGCCGGTGGTGCTTGGTAACTTTGCGTGTGCACGCTTGAAGCTGTCAGAGTCGAGTGCGTGGTGTGAGTCCTCAACGGGTTCGAGGGAATCGCGCCTCTGAATATCTTCCACCACCTCCATGCCTCGCGTGCTCAGCACCGAGAGTAATGTGTCTGACAGTCCGTGCGATGACTCGCAGAGTCCCTGTAGATAGATACCGGCCTTGCGATCGCCATTCGTCCTCTTCACTCGGTAGAGACGATCCGTAGCTGGCTGGTCGGCTTCCTTGTTCCACTGAACGTCGTCGAACCTTGACAAGACCTCCTTGTGGAACGTTCTCTGATATCCCGTGGCACAAAAGACGTGATCGAAAGTCTCAGCATCCTTTTGGCCAGTCAAAACATTGTGTGTCTCGATGACGATGCTGTCCGATGAACTGGCTTCCCACGAATCGATGCTCGTGTTGGGTGATAGCGTGTGTGTCTTTTCGTGACCGGGCAGCTCTTGTGTGTATAAATGATGATACATCTCCTCGAGCAGCGTTAAGCGCACGACCGAATAATTGGTGGCTCGGGATTCTGCAATCAATGCCTGCCGAGCATCCGGCCTCATTCCGTACCACTCGTCGATGCGACTAGCCGGGTCAAAGATCTCGTTGACGAAAGGCGAGTCGTCCGACGGCTTCAATGCCGAAGAACGAAATTTGAGATTGATCTTTGTGTTTGGGTACACTTTCGTCAGGTGCGTCCATATCTCAGCTGCCGACTGTCCAGAACCAATGACACAAATACCGTGCCGCAGCTCGCCTTGCTTTTGGATGCCAGGCAGGACGTCGAGGAATTCTGAGGAATGATGTAAATGTTTATGCTTGGGGAATGAGTCGGGTATGCTTGGTTGTCCGCCTGTACACAGAATGACATTCTTGGTGAGGTAGGTCGACTCGCCGTCGGGACCGTTGGCAACGACTCTCAAGACGGCCGAGTCATCCGTCGGCTCGATCGTCTGGACTGAAGTATTGTACTTGACACTGCCGGACGAATCGACCTTTTTGGCGGCCCAGTACATGTAATCCTGGTACTCTTCACGAGCAGGCAGAAAGGTGTCGAGATTGAGGAACTTGAGCAGCCGACCATGCTCAAAGAGATAGTTCAAAAAAGTGAATTCCGATTTCGGGTCCCTCAGTGTGGCGAGGTCCTTGATGAACGATATCTGCATGTGCGCCCCGGGAATGAGCATACCAGGATGCCACCTGAAATCATCCTGCTTCTCCAGAGCGATGAAGGACATTAGTTTCTTCTCATAGGCGGCAACCGCAATGGCAAGTCCAGCGGGACCGAAACCGACCGAGAGGAAATCGTGTATCGGAGAAGCGTGGTCCGTCATTGCGTCTCAATTGGTTGTACTCAAAAAGAGAGAGTTACACAATTGAGGATATCAATTTCTACGATGGATATGTTTCAGAAATAGGATCTGTTGGCTAGATGATTGCAATTGACACGGCGCGGGGGAAGGGCAAGTTAATTTTGTCGACGGGTTTGGTGATGACGACACGCACGCACGCGGTTGTTGCAGGCGGAGGGCAAGCACCAAAACGAGGTAAAGGAGGGAAAACAGAGAAATTATCAAAGATAATCAGGGCTGTCAATTTCAATTTCAAGCAAATCACAGATATCAAGATTAAGATCTGCCCCGCCACTAGCTCTGATCCTCTCTGTGCAGACAATCGCAATTGCAATGTTAATTCCGCGCTTTCCGCCCTACGCATGTTCTCTCGTAGTCAATGCATTCATAGAAAAGTCCTTTGTGAGTGGTTGGCCGTGTAGAGCTGTGCCGTATGTTTGGGCGTGCCTATAGCTATTCAGCTGCAGCTGCAGCTAGGCTATGAACCTTCGATTCCAGGGTTGAAGGCAAGGACGGCCGCAGCCGCGGCGGCAGAAAACATGTTCAAGGTGCCAATCTTTCAAGGATGGGTGGCCAACCTGGAATGCATGCATGATGCAAACCCCGAAGGAAAAATAACCCGAGCGAAGCGCGCGAGCGGGCAATCTCTGATCCTCCCGCCTTTACCGAGAGGCGGGCGATCTCTCCATTTCCTCCTCCTCCTCCTCCTCCTCCTTCAATCACGTTCTGGATTATGTCAATGCATTTCATGTCAGTCCTGAGGTGCTTATGCTGACCTATGCAAGGCCCAAGCTCGATCTCGGTCGGTCTTGGGTTTCGCGCGCGCGTGCGTGTGTTCCTGACTGTATACGGTATGTATAGGTGGTGGGATCTTGGCTTGTCCAATCGCTACGTTTTGACCTCTATGTCGTCGGCTCCTTGCAATTGTGGCAGCATTGTGAATCGAGTTCAGGATTGCATGTAGCCTAGATTTCTTGAATCTCTTCATGCATTGATATACGTACTGCATGCTGCCACATGCAATATATATGTTGTATGCGTCTGCTTTCAATTGATTTCGTGCGAGACATGGTTACACTACATGTTCAGATGCATATGCTGGGGTGTGTCGGCAGTTGATGCCACCTTGGGGGTACACAATTATATACAGTACAGAACGGCCCTGCAGCACGAGCGGTAGTGATTGTGCGATCACTGACAGATTGAATCTTGCCTTCTTATTCACACAAGGTCGAGTCAACAAGCATATCAACCATGGAAGGATAGCATACTCTCATATTATATATAGTCCAGTCATCAAGCCTCGCATACCGAGACCATCTGAAGACCTAAAATTTGTATACCTGGATCGTAGAATTAGCTTTAATCCTTTCGATAATGTCAATTCTGCATACCTGTTCTTTTGAATAGCCGAGCTCAGAAAGGAAACCGCCAAGTTCACCCTGATCCTTGGGCGATTTCTTGGTACCAGACACGGCAGCATAGAATCCAGGCCTGAGATGTGTCAGTACATTGGCCAAAAAGCACTTCTGCATCGGGCGACTTACGGTCCACAGACAAAGGCCTTGAAGTTCTTGTCCTCAGGTGCAGGCAGGACACTCTTCAACAGGTCTTTTGAGATTCTGCCGCCTTCGCCTGGCCAGTCCGAAGGAGCCTTCTCAAGCACGTAGAATGCACGGAATTGCAGGGGATGTTCCTGTTCAAGCTTCTCAAACTCCTTCTTCAGCAAGATGTCCTCCTCGCTTATGTTTGCGGTGATCAAGACAATTTTGGTCTTGTCTTCGGGGTTTCTCATGACAGCTCTGATCAATTGATACATCGGTGTGATTCCAGTTCCTAAAACAGTGTGAGTTGTTGTAATTCCAATGAGCAAGTATTCTTACCAGCAGCCACGAGACCAATGGTAGAATGCATGTTTGGCTCATATTTGTACTTCAGAATTGGTCCCTTGAAGTCGAGTCTTTGGTTCTTCTCCATCTCGCACAAGTGGGTGGACATGGGTCCATCAGGGTATTTCTTCACCAGAAACTCGACGTATCCTTTAGCATCCTCTTCAGACACCGGTGTGTAAGGGCGAATCGTCGGCTTCTCATCCTGTGGACCTTTGTACTTTGTCAGGAGACTCGAAGCAATATTCAATCCAATGACGTGGTCCTCTGACGGGAGGGCAAACTTGAGACGCTTCGTGTTGTGGTTGACCTGCTCGGTAGACATCAAGGCCAACGAGACCCACTCATTCGGGTCAGTCAATGCCTTTGGCGCATCCTTCGAGCCTTTCATCCATTCAGCAGACTTGACATTGTAAGTGACAAAGGCGAGTGCAGCAGCACCAAGGACTCCAGCTCCTAGAGCATACGAAGTCGTCGATCGAGGTCTTGCGACCGTCGAAATTGATCTCGAGGCACTCGTCGCCGTGCGGAATGATGTACGAAACATGATGCTATGTAATGTTCGCAGATAGGCTGGAGGCTACCGATTTCTAAGACTATCACTAGTGTACCTCGAGCTCGAGCTTGCAGGCATTACGTCGTAGCCTTCCTCGGAATTGGTCAAGACCCAGTGGAGCTCCAGCAAGCAGCAAATTCCAGCTCGAAATCGTTCAATTCCTAGCATGGGACGAAATCGTGGACAAGGAGCAATACGCGACTGTGATTGGCTGAGCAGTCTTTTCTTTCCTAGCGGAAATCTACTGCCAGTTTGGCAACTGCTATTGGTGGACCAAGCGAGTGGCGCAGATATCGAAACTCACAACAACTTTGTTTGTGCCTCAGACGTCATCTGAGCAAGCAGAGTCTAGTACGTATACGCCTGACTTGCATATGATATATTAACAACGGGCAAGAATTGAGTCAATCTAGGCATAAGATATAAGCAGGATGCCCGTTATTTTTGTGAAGGAAATCAATCATGCTGTCCTCCATGTTTTTCCATTAATTACCATCGAACCCGCACAGGCCCGGGATGTCGACGGATATGGGGATTGGTGTGTCGATCATCAGCTCAGATGACACATCGAGTTGTCATATGTTTCCCCTAGTGGTTATAATCACAAACACTGTTGTTGTCCCGGCTGGCACTCGCATGACGACTACTCAGTTCACAAATGACTGAGCGTGTCCAGGCTGGATGATGTCAGCTGAGCGGTTTGCTTCACAAAGAGTGAAGAGACGCCTGAAATCCACGCGATCTAGGATTCCGGAACAACTCGGTGGGTTCGAGCGCTGAGAGTCCTTCGTGATCTGCTGGCAAGTGGTGCTCAGCAAGCGAAATATCGCTCCGTTGAGGTGACCATACATGAGAACCAGGAATATGCAGGGCGTCCGTGCTTGTAGCAAGGAGGTCGCTATTGCATAGCGTCCTAAGTATGATTCGCTAAGAAGAACAGTCTGTTACTGAACAATCAAGGAATTGTAAGTTGAGCACACTTGTGTTTGTCATGACATCAATGAAAACCGCTGTCGGGACAAATTGCTTTTGTGTTGTAAGGCCTGCCGCACCTGGCGATCTGAAGAGCCTGAAGTGCACCCGACCGTGCCGATCATATAATATCCCCGCAGCATGGGAAACGACAATTTCCGCGTGTACCTAGCTATAGCTACAGTACTAGTACACTACCAAAAGTATTCACATTTCGCACAGCAGAATTCCCACGCGAAGTCGTGAATGACTTAATTGGTACGGAGATATATGTATGGGTAGGTAAAACTCGCACCCGGAAGCGAGCTCGAGGTGCAGCCGCAGGAAAGGATCGCCCTACACGCGATGGATAAATATATGGATCGATCGATATTGATCAAGCAATCAAACAAGGGAAGTGCACGCGTGCAACGAACGAAACCACGAATGCACGCACAGGCGCTGCCCAGGAAAAGTGTAGCGGCCCGTTCTTGCAGTCGCTGCAGCTGCTGCGTGCGAAGCGTCTGCCAGATGCATGCAGGAACTACACTACCTGCAGATCTGCAGCTTGATTGGGCCGCGCTACCTGTTCAAGGTAACCCTTACCGTGCCCGGGCGGGCGGGCGCCCAGTCGAAATCTCCCGCCTCGTCTCGTCTCGCTGCAGCTGCTGCAGCTGGTGCTCCCCGGTTCGTCTCCAGCGCTCCTCCACCACCCAATTGGCGGCAGCAAGCAGCAGCAGCAAGCAGCACCACCTTCTAGCAACCAGCCTAGTACTCACCCACCATTCCCACCCACTCTCACCTTGCCTGCCTGCCTGCCTGCCTGCTTGCCTGCCTACCTATCCTCCCTGCCTCCCACTACATTCCCTTTGACAATCAACTCGTCCGCTTCTTCATCTACTTCACTATACGTTCGTCACAGCTATTGTACACGGCGTAGGGATCGGCTCCTCGCGCATTGACGATGCTACGGCATCTGGACGGATGTGTCCTTCATCCCATTTCTGGGAAGACGGCCATCCCTCAGGTCCTGCAGCTCAAGCTCACTCCCGAAATGCTGCAGCAACTCCTGCATGCACAAGGCGAAGACGTCTCTATCTCATTTGATAAGGATATGGTATGTTCCCCTGCAACTCGTCGCGAGATTGCCCCACAGTGCCTAAGTCACACAGGAAATCCGGATAGGAGGTAATCGACATGGCTTCACGATGACACCTGAGAGCTCGAAAGTTGACCTCTACCGGCGGCGTAAAGAGGTCAAGAACAATAGTCTGCAACAGATCGGAGCTGTCTGTCAACGGATTGTCGTGCGAAGACAGCTTGGCAACAACATCTCAGAAAAGCTCAAGTCACGACAAGCCGAAGAAGCTGCTGCCAAGCACGAGAGGAGGTAAGCACGATTTGAGTGTAATGTCTGGACACACTTGCTGACAGCTTCAGTGTCCAAACCCTTGAATTTGGTATGCAACACGACAGACTAGATTTGTGCTGCGTAGACTGACATTCTTGACAGATCCGAAACAGAAAAAAGCCAAGCACGCCGTGCTATCGAGGGCTTCAACTCCATTGCCAGTTCGTCCCGATAGTCCCTCGCGAAGATCGCCATTCCTACAAGCTCGCAAATCCCCCCTGCTTGTCGCATCGAGCCCAAAGACACAGCCAGTCTCATTGCGAACCCGTGTAGTACAATCGCTCGCGCTCGGTGCAATCACAGCAGAGGAATTGTGTTCGAAGCTGAAAGTCCCTGTCGAGGGTGTCACTCCGGTGCTCGCAGATGTGGCTCAGAAATCGAGTGATCATTGGGCGTTGGCAGACGAGCATTATCAAGGGTTGAAAGTTTGGGACTGGAAGGGCTATACGTCTGCAGAGCGTAGTGCTGCCATCAGCAGAGCAGCTGAAGCATATGATCGCCTCGGTTTATCGGAAAAAGACCCTGCCCGCATGAGACTTGTTCATCCTGACAAGCGTAAACCTGAGGAGAGGCCCGACACAAGTCCCCTGTCCTTGAACCCCCCGGTAGTCATGCGCTCCACCACTCCAGATGTGGTGAAGCCAAGTGACAAACAACGCCCCTCCGATCAACAAGCGAATCAGACTGAACGCAAATCATCGGCTCGTGGTATATTGACGACTGGCAAGCTTTCGACAAGCGAAAAGAGAAAGAAGGTTGACCCAGCTACAAACGCATCCCCTCCCAAACCCAGTAAGTTGCGCAACACGATCGCCAATGAAAGCAAATCACCTGGCACGGTGTCCGCAAACTCCGACTCGAGAGAGGTTCAAAGCACCTGCAAATCTAGCTTGTCGCACTCTGTCGGTAATGCAGAGCCTCGAACAGCAAAATCTGCTCAGAAACCCCCGAACAAGCAAGAGACGTCACGTACGAAGCACCCGTCCAGCCATACGAAGTCGCAAGCTTCGGCGGACAAGCCCGGTCACGACAGTGGCAAGCACGAAAAGGACTCAGCACTAGTGACGTTGCACGTAGGCAAGTCAAGGAAAAAGAATTCAGTGTCGCCGCACCGGACCACGGAATCCCTCGATAGGTCGCAGACTGCTTACGCTGACACAGCGAAGCTGGCTCCCTCCGAAGGGTCACCGGGCCGGCCGGATGACGTCTTTGACGACGACCGGACTGCGAGTATCACATCGTCTTCCACTGTGAATACCGATCGTACAACGGTATCTGTCAACTCTGTCTCTACAGCTCCAACATCGATTTCCTCACCTCCTCCTCTACTGCCATCGTCGGCACCAGCGGTAGCTAAACCTCGTTCAAAGTTCTTAACCTCGAAGAAGGATTCAACTAAATTCTCGCTCATGACCAAGTCCAACAATCTGCCTGCCAAGAGTACTAATGGTACGCCGACTCCAGAGCGCGAGGTCGAGCAAGTTCTGCGCGAGGACATGCCTGCAACTCGAGTCCCTGGAGTACGTCAGGGGCAAGCAGAAGCCGAAAATGTGGCATCTCGGAAACGGAAGGCTGAGGTCGACGACAAAGCAAGTCAAGAAGAGCAACCACGCAAAAGGGTGCAAGCCATTGATCTGCAAAACATGGCTCGTGATTACAAGCGATTGTATCCAGAGTACAAAGACCTGCATGCCGAGGTAGCATCCAAGTTGGGCGATCCCTCCTTGTTGTCAAAGTTCATGGAACTGCACAATCAAATGAGCTTGTGGAAGCAGACGCTCTATGCAGCGGAAAAAGATTACAACTGAAATTTCGAAGAAGCAAAGGCAATTCCTGAATGATCTATAATAATTTAATGACTAGCATACATGGCGATTGCGCTTCGAATATAGTAAGAGCTGCGGCGCATGTAGATTATATGAAGCAGGGACAACTTCCCTGAATCACCGTATAATCAATTTTACAACTAAAATCATGATTCTCGCTGCCGAGAATGGCAAGTGTAGCCGCAGCACCCGCACAAGGCGCCGACACGACGCCACCTGAATCATGCTAACTTTAGCCTTCGCACGGTAGGTCAACGTGTTGCCTTCTTCATTCCCACCTCTTTCGCTATAGGTCACTCTCAACTCTTGTGTATCGTAGGAATTACTGTATTCATTTCGCAGGTCGACATCTCTTTGGCTACGACGACAGCTCATCCTTCGAAAGTACCAAGAAGTCATAATTGAGGTCATCTGAGGAACATGTCTACCGATCCACCATCCTATAGTGACACGCCGCTCAGTGCACCAACACAGCCCACGCCGGCAAACTTATTTCCGACACTAGCGGGTCAACGCATCATCCTGTGTTCCTCGTCGCCGCGTCGACTTGCTCTGATGCGTCAACTTGGATTCACCGAAGAAAACGGCACTGGTGTGGAAGTCCTTGAGAGCGGATTTGACGAGTCGCTGCGGAAATCAGACTACAGTTTGACGCCGTGGGAGTACGCGACGGCCACGGCGACGGAGAAGATTCTGGCGGTATATCGTCGTGTGGCGAACGATCGTCGGGAACCGAGGTTATTGGTTGCCGCAGACACAATCATCCTCTGTGGCCACCAAATCCTCGAGAAACCCAACCACCATGATGACCCGACGAATGGTAATGGTGGGCGGCCGGACGCGCACTTGGCCATGTTGAAGCAGTTGCGCGCCGCCGGTCCACATAAAGTCTTTACGGCGGTCGCCGTGCTCGCACCAAACGACGAGATGCCCGTTGCGCCGGGGTACGTCTTGCGCACACACTTGGCGGAGACCACGGTGACCTTTGACCCGACGGTATCGGACGACGTGCTCGTGGCATACGTCCGCGGCGGCGAGGGCGGCGACAAGGCCGGCGGGTACGCCATTCAGGGGCAAGGGGCCGCACTGGTCGAGAGGATCGAGGGCAGTTACGACGCAGTCGTCGGGTTGCCGTTGAATGCCACCTATAAGCTCATCCAGGAGGTGCTCAACTATGATGTCTATGCACCCGACAAGGACGACGAAGACGAAGAGGAGGAATGATTATATTCATCCATTCTAATTTTGCATGGCGTCTATGATTATCTACGTTATGATTAAGGAGATACGGATTATACAGGTAGCAGGTCGCGGCGGTAGAGGTACCAGTGGACAGTGACGCCCTCGTCGTCGTCGCCGCCGCCGTCGCCGCCCCAATCGTCGTACCCGTGCTCGACATCGCGGTCGAGGACGGTCCAGTGGGAGGCGGACATGCGGTGCTGGAAATCGAGGATAAAGTCGGCATTGCTGGGCCGGAGCGGGTAGGCGGCGAGGACTCTACTTTGTGGTGAGGGCTCAGTAAAGTGGTTAAACATGTCCACCACGAGCTGGGCGTGCGTGAGGTCGTACATGAAATCGCTGGCCACGACGAGACTGTATTTCTTGTCGTAGATGGTGGATTCCCCCGGTCGCGTCCAATCCAGCCACTCCACCGTCGCCGTCGCTATCGTGCTCTCTTCGTACTTGTTTTGCTGCTTGTTGATGCCGTTACTGTCCACGTTGCGTTGCAGGTTGCGGAGGATATCGTCGAGGTAATCCGTCAGAGTGACGACGTGGTCCCGGAGTACGAGGGCACACGCGATGCCCACCAGACCCGTGCCGCTGCCCAATTCCAACACCGACCTTCTCTCCGACCTACTCTCCTGATCTTTACTTGGCTCCGTCACCCTCAGGTCTTGATTGAAGATGGTGGAGAGTCGGCGTGCAAGGAAGAAACTCGTGGACCAAGTCTTGAGACCGAGTGCGTCGGCCGTCAACGTCGGCTCATGCACATTCACCGTCACCGTGCCCTCCTCCTCCGTCTCCCCCTCATTGCCCAACTTGTGTCCTTCGCCGTGACCACCGACGATCCGATACGGGAAGGTCGGCAAGGTAAAAGAGCGCGTCATGGCGGGCGCGGCGGACCGTCCACACTGCGCACTGAGTACTTCACTGGCCACCTTGATCAACTCGTCCGCTTGATGGACAGGTAAATACTCCTCCAACGGGCACGCACATAGACGCGTCAACCAGGTGATGTATCCCGCCGATAACGTCCGCGGCAGCGGAGCTTCAAAGGACGATACAAGGTGTGATGGGGCCGACGGTGAGAGAGCGCGTAGGGTGGTGAGTAGAGTCTCGTAGCTCGGTGAGCGGCGAAGGACCGGTAAATCGAGTGGATGGAGAGCACTCATTCATGGCCCACCCGTCCTCCCTATGAAGATATTGAGGACAACGAGTACCAATCTTGTGCTTTCGTCTGTGTTTTACTCCCCTTAGCTACCGTATAGGACGGGGCACAATGAAATGTTCTTGAAGGTTGGAAGTAAAGAAAAGTGATCAGTTCGTGGCGGTGTGATCACTCTCATCTCTTGATCACTGTAGCTACCGTAAGAGCACGATTTTGATCATGAATCATAGAACTACCTGTAATGGCCAGCCAGAACGGCATGTTTGATTCTTGCTCTACACAACTATGCAGTCTACATTCTACTTTCTTCTTCTCTCCCCCTTCTTCTTCTCTCCCCCTTCTTCTTCTTCTTTCAGATCCAGAGAAGGACAATGTGATTACTCGATTGAAATCTTGGCGGTTTCCTGCTCGAGAAGGGACTCTGCGTCGTCCGTGATGTTGCGGGACGACTTGATGGTTTCGCGGCCGGTAACGGGGACGGCGCGGTACCCGGGGTACCGAGAATCCTCCCGTTCTTGCTGCTGCTGCTGCTGCTGCTGGACCTTGACGATCGGTGATTGAGTAGTAGTAGTAGTGGTGGTGCGTCTGACATCAGTGACACGCACGAAACTCTCGGATGCACCGGTCGCCGTCCCGGCGGCGGCAGCATTAGTGGTGGTGGTGGTGGTGGTGGTAGGGGATGTGAGTGTTGGCCCGAAAGTGCGTGGGGATGCTGCTTGACTGTATGAGTTCTCCGACGTGATGGGCGAGACCAAGTCTCCTACTGGCGAGGGGTACGGCGAGATGTAATGGATTCCGTCGCGGCTCAACTTGTGATTTGGGGGTACGGTGAGTGATACACGGTCTCCTGAATCACATCCAGCATCATCCTCGTCGTCCTCGTCCTTGTCGTCGTCATTATCATTGTCCTGCTTGGTCTGGTCGTTCTTCTTGTCGTCGTCGTTGCGTGGTCCTTGTGGCACTATCGATTGTTTCGACCGGCCTCGTCTGGACTCTGTCCTTCGCCGCTGGAGGTCCCTGATCTCCTCAATCTCCTTGGCATCCAGCGTCCGTCGATCGCTGTACGTGACCGTTCGCCGCAACGGTGGAGGAGACGGCATTTCTGCCTCACCCTTCAGCATGGAAGACGCTCGACTCGTACCTCTCTTTCAACAAGAGCAAGTGCTTTTGTATAGATTCAGTGGCGAATCAGGACCCTATTGTCTTCAGGACAGCACACCATTCGGGTAGAGTAGGAGGGAAATATGGAAAAAGGACATCGTGTCAGGCACTTGTCGAAAGGTTGACAGCTTGCAATAGAATCCAATCTACGCAGAAAAAGTCGCCTCCTTTCTTCTCGATTCCGGACCTACCCCTGATGTCGGACTGTGTCAGGGCATGGCCGGATGCTCTCGCAATTACTCGTGGAACAAGTAGCCCAATCATCACTTTAGCAAAAGTCCGCCGGGGGTCGAGAGCACTTTGTAAACGTGCCGGTATTTATTCCTTCGGTTTCATCTTGATTTTCCTCACAAGTCACAATGACAATTCAGGGACGGTCATGCCTGCAAGATTGCTACGACCTCAGTGTGCCGTCTGTATATTGTCGTGACCGGTCTCCCAATATGGTACAGATCTTCAGTCGTGGCCATCATGATTCGTGTGACAATTGGACGGTCGGGGAGATGGTTGAATCATACATATTACTACTACATTAGTTTTAGTACAGCCTCCCGTATGTATAGACAAAATTATATAGTGGGTCGAACGGAATTTTTTAGGCTAGGGTTGAAGGACACTGAAGCATGTCCATAGAATGGCCATCAGGTTATTGTGCTCGTAGGCGCGTCGTTTCCAAGAAGTTGTCGTAGCTTCATATTCGTGCGGACATCCTGCACGATGGCGTCACCTTCGTCGTCCTCTTCGTCAGAATCGACCTCCATGATTGATGCATCGTCCTGGAAATAGGAGGGGCCGTGGTGGCCTGATGTACTCCTATGCATGCCTCGCGGAGTACGAGTATAATTGATAGATGAAGGAGGTTCCGGGAAATCAGAGAGTAGTTCGGCCTGAGCGGATGAGCCTTTGGAGTGCTTGAACATGCCAAACGAGTTTTTCAATGTCTTCCTGCTATTTTCGCGATCAGGACGGTAGCGACTGTCCGGACTGCTCATCATTGAGCTTTGCTTGAGTGCCGCAGTGGCAGGTGAATAAAGACTCTGAGCAGAGACGGATCCAGCTCGACTCGGAGCTCGTGAGAACGCTGGGGAGTACTGACTCGCTGAACTGCGAGGTCTTTGGTACGAATCACCAAAAGAACTCCTGGATCGTGCATTGGCTCCTCGATAAGCGGGAACGGTCGAAGCAGAATCGGCATGTTCACCAAACATGGCATAGAGCTTTGCAGCACGGCGTGCCTGTGTTCGCCTTTCATTTTCCTCATCTTTCTCGGCTCGTGTAAGACTAATGCGACTGCTCGTGGCACTCAAGTGAGACGCAATAGATGGTGTGGGACTGTGGGATCGTACACGGGGCGTGCCAATCATATCTCCAGACATTCCGTTTGTCTCCTGGGCAATAACCTCTCTAGGTGAATCTCCTAACAGGCTCCTTAGCTTGGTCTGACGACGTAGCACATCGGCTCGTTGCGACTCATTGCTACTGAGAATTGGCGTGGTTTGAGTGTCGTCAGAGACCATGGAGGAAGCTAGTGAATCGCCTGGTCTGTGATGTGTCGAATTTGATGAGCTTGGCGGTGATTTGATGTCGGTCTCGTGACTTGTGCTGCGGCGTCGAAAGCTGGTACGAAGCTCTCCCTGATCGGTGACAAACAAGCTCGTCGAAACTTGAGAGCGTGAATGATCCGAACCTCCGGAATCTTTGGGATTGAATGATGCCGGACCACCATTGAACAGTGCATTCGCCTGTGCTTCGGAAACGACATCAGAAACTGGTCGGGAACGCACACTCATAGCTTTCCTTGGCCCGACAAGAGGCTCATATCTGTTGGACAAGGAGCTTTTCGAACTCGCTGGAGAGGAAGTTTTGTCAAAAAGAGCCCCATAAGTATTCTTTCTATTGGCGAGCCGAGCTCTCTCCGGTCGTGTCAATTGATCCTTTCTATATTCGAAATATTTCGAGATGTTGAGTTGACCATTGGGAAAATACTGAGAGCACACTTGCTGAAGGATGGCTTGACGAGTATCTGGTATTTTACGCTCCTTCAACGACAAGATTGAGGTATCTTCAGGATCTAGTGCTTTGCTGAGGAGTTTGATGAATGTTGCACGCTCAGCTTGTGGCTCTCGGGTCAGTGTGATGGTTGCAGACTTGTAGAAAGCCGCCTGCTCGACTTCGAGGTATCTGACCCGCAAGACTTCTTGGCTATTCTGAAATTCTTTCTCGCACCACGCGAGTACGCCAGCACGAAGCAATTCGCGAGCTTCGGTGTAATTTGTAATCTCGCGAGGCACATTCAGGCGCAAAGGTGCCTCTAATGACAAATAGACCCGGAAAATAAAGTCTTCATCGACAGATCTGCTGGTGGTGTCAAGCCAGAAGAGAAGTTCATTCAAGGTCTTCTTTTGAACGCAAAATTGACAGAATGCTAATAGCGCAATTGAATTTGAGCAAATTTTCGCGAGTGGACACATGACTGTGTCTGGCATGGGTGAGGCAGGTAGTGGAGGCGGCGAGATGGAGTAGAATGAGCTCGGTGAACCAGGTGTGATGTCCGAAGGTCGTCTGACTCCGTTTGATTGTAGTCCTCGCAAAGTTCTTGCTGATGATTTGCGCCCGCCGAGTTGTGTCTCTGAACCCTTACGAGATATGATTCGTGGAGATGACCTCTGAAGACTATCAGCATTGGCCTGTGTCTTGCCTTGTCGCAATGAAGATGTTCGCTTGATTTGTGTCAGATGCATGAATTCGAGTTGGGGCAAGGGAGCAGTATTGGGAGTGTCGGTGGCTGTGGTCGTCCGTTCCTTTTCGGACTGACGGGACTGCGAGCGAATGGGAGCAAAAGGTCTAGCCTGAACGAGCTCTAGAGTGTGCAGAATGTCAACCTCGAAGAGAGGAATCACTTGGACGGTTGAGTCAGAGTCCAGCACATCATTGACAGTATCCGACCAGCGCAGCACGTTGTTGCTGCCTCTATCCACCAGGCATGCAACCACGATCCGGCGATCAACCAGCGTCGACTCGACCGTGCGAGCCAGTGTCTGAATGTCGGCTTGTTTGTGAATTGACATGCTAAAAGTGTATGCGTCAGGAGTCGCTAGTGTTATACTGATTGTGATTTCCTGTGCAGCAGCAAGTGCAGCAGCCTTGTCATATTGCTGCAATCGCGGTACCGGACTGATGCGCTGGAATCCGCAATAAACGACTTGTGGCGGAACAAGCTCAATGTCAAGCCCACTCGGAGTCGTCATAGAAGAGCAGAGGTTCTCCGCTTCGACAGGTGATATGCTTGGGTGTTTTCCTTAAGCTCAACGGATGAACATTTGCAAAAAGGTAGTGTAAGTGGTTCGAGGAAGCGTTGTCGAACCGTGCATATGTCAATGGCAAGTCTTGTGTCGCAAGTTGATGAAGTAGAGATTGTGGTGGCCGCAAGGAAAATCGAGGGACTGGAACGAAGCGCAAGAACGAGCACCAGTTATGCGTCAATCCCTGAGGGTGTTCAAGCGAGTCTGAGGAATAAGAACGACAGAAGAACAAGACCAGAGCTTGGTAGAGTCCTTCACACAGAAGCAGAGAGCCGCAGGGAGGGCAGGACCGAGCGAGCGATCCATGGATGCGAGCACTTGAGTGAGCAGCGTCCACTTGCGGGTGGCGGTGGCGGCGGTGGCGGCGACGGGCTCTGGGTCTGAGCGTTTGATCAGCGCGCGCGCATCCAAAAGATTGGCCACGCATCTAGGATGCATGCATACGTATACGTATACCTATATGAGCAATTAAGCTTTCCTATACTGTACATGTCGCGTACAGCCAGATGCTATCGACCATGAAGTGTGTGTTTTATCTTGTCTTCTCGTGAATATTCATCTTCTCTCTCTGAATATGTATTGGAATCGTATGACTCAATCCACGTTGTTGTCTTTCACGATTCACAAAATTAAAGTTTTCGGCAAAGTATTACAGTTTGTGCTTCGGATCGATCGTTCGTTCCGCAAGATATCGTCTATGTCGCCTTTTGACCGATGCAGACGACAGCGTGATCGATTGCAGAGTAGGCTGAACGAATTCCCGTGGTGCACGTGAATGTATCCTGGAGTGATTCTTTCTCATGACTTTTCTAACATTACTGCGACGAGCTATACATTACATTCGTCCTCAACACTAGTTCTTTAAAGGTTCGTGGCACATATGAGGCCCATTCTTGTATGTCTTTCGACTCTATACATGCTCGGGATGGTGATGCTGACATCCCTGTAGTTGCAGGGTCACGAGAGATCCATCACACAAATAGTGTACAATTCTGAGGGCGATCTCCTCTTCTCTACCTCGAAAGACCACGTCATCAATGTCTGGTTTTCCCATAATGGAGAACGCTTAGGAACATACAATGGTCATGTCGGTGCGATATGGACTGTCTCTGTCAATAAGAATTCGACGATACTGGCATCAGGGTCAGCAGACAACACAATCAAATTATGGAACATCGAAACTGGAGCCTGTCTAAAAACTTGGGAATTTCCTACAGCTGTCAAGAGAGTAGCCTTTAGCGAGGATGACGAATATCTTTTGGGCGTGACAGAAAAGCGAATGGGCTACCCTGGTTCCGTCGTGGTCTTTCCCATCGCCAATGACATTAGCGCCGAGCAAGTCTCAGAGCCTACCCTCACCATAACGACCACCGATTCCAAGGCTACCGTAGCAGGCTGGTCCTACCTCAACAAATACATCATCACAGGTCACGAAAGTGGCAGCGTCAGTCAATACGACGCCAAGTCCGGAGAACGTCTGATAAATGCTCGCGTGCACGAGGCTCCCATCACTGATTTACAAATGTCCCTCGACGGGACGTACTTTATCACGGCATCCAAGGACAAGACGGCCTGCATCGTGGACGCCATCACCCTGGAAGTCCTAAAGACGTACGAGTCCGACACACCTCTCAACACGGCCGCCATCACGCCGAAACAGGATCTCGTCGTGCTCGGCGGCGGGCAGGAAGCCATGAACGTCACCACCACGGGCGCGCGACAAGGTAAATTCGAGGCCCGATTCTACCACAAAATCTTTGAGGAGGAGGTCGGCCGCGTCAGGGGACACTTTGGTCCCCTCAACACCATTGCCGTGCACCCCAAGGGCACGGGGTACGCGTCCGGCGGCGAGGACGGGTATGTCCGTGTCCACGCATTCGACGAGTCTTACTTCAAGTTCAAGTACAATGTCTAGAAAGTTGTAAATGTACATAACAAGGCATGCCCATGATTTGTTTCCCCCATCGTGGTTTTGCTGTATTCCGTCTTTTTTCGTAAATGATTTTTCATTGTCAAAGACTAGTGATACAGTTTCTAGATTTCTTGCCCTTTTCCATCACTTTTTCTGTGCCGTTTATTTCTACTTGATATGGGCTCTATTTCTACTTGTCCCCGTCATACTGTTCTCCTTGTCCCCAGCAATATTGACGACGGGGAGTTTATTGAAATTGTTGTCCACCATCAATGACCATAATGTCGCCATTCATGTACTCGCTCAGTTCGCTGGCCAGGAACACGACTGCGCCCTGACAATCGCTAAACTCGGCGAGTCTGCCCATGGGGATCTGTTGCAGCCAAGTGGCGAGGAGCGGCTGGAGTTCTTTACTCTTCATGATGAGGTCGGTCTTGACGATTCCCGGAGCGATCGAGTTGACGCGCAAGTTGCGGCCGCCCCACTCGACCGCCATCGTCTCCGTCATCTTCTTGACGGCTGCTTTGGATGTATTGTAGACCATTTGTTTCTGTGGGTGCGGCACCGCGATCGCAGACATGCTCGCCACGTTGATGATGCTGCACGGTCGGCCGGAATCCAGCATGTGCAGCGCTTCCGCCTGACACGACAGGAAGACTCCCTTTGCATTCACCGACATTGTCGCGTCCCATTCCGATTCCTCCGTCAATTCAGCAGGGCTCGACAGGTTGATGCCCGCATTGTTCACCGCAATGTCGACCTTGCCGAACGCGTCCACCGTCTCCTGAATCATGCGAAGGCAGTCCCTCTTCGATGTCACGTTGGCCTCGATGGCAATCGCCTGGCCGCCTTTGACGCGAATCTCCTTGGCCGTCACCTCTGCTGCTGCCAGCGAAAGGTCTACAATGGCGACGGATGCTCCGGCTTCCGACAAAGCATGCGCGTATGAGCGTCCCAGGCCTTGAGCCGCGCCAGTCACGAGCGCTGATTTGCCGGTGAGCTTGTATCGCTGCAACACATTTTTGCCCTGGTGACCGACAATGACTGAATCAGACTCCGGAAGAGCATTCTTCTTGTGGGTGATGATGGAGACGCCGTCTCGAATGGGCAGAATGATCACGTCGACTCGAGGATCGTTCTTGACCACCTGGTTGAACCGCTGCAGAGCCTTGGTATTCTCATCCTTCTCCGTGCTCGATGAGTAGACGTGACCCTTGAAGAGTGTGTTGTCCACCACCAGCGCTCCTGTCCTCGTCAAGAGTCCTTGATCCATGATTGCCTTGAAGTATGCTTCGTAGCCAGTCTTCTCCGCATCAATAAAGATGAGATCAAAGGTCTTGCCAGCCTTGGCCAATTTCGGGATCGTGTCGTGAGCAGAACCGAGTTCAATATCAATCTTCTTGTCCAATCCGGCCTTCTGGAATTGTTCCGTTGCAAAGTTCTTCAGCCATGGCTCAATCTCGCATGTGGTCACTTTTCCATCTTCCGGCAGTGCAGCGGCAATAGCGGCGGCGGTAGTACCGGTAAACATACCGACCTCGAGTACTCGTGTGGCATTCACTAACTGACAGAGCGTGGCTACAAACTGTGCCTCGTACGTGCCTGCACAAAAGTTCGTGGTGTAGTGGAACTTTGTCTTTCCACTTTTGTGTAATTCATCCCAGTCAGTCGTCATCGTGTCATCAATCATCGACTTTAAAGAACTTGAAGCGGGCGTCGTCGTCTCTGTCAAATAGTCGTCCAGACTTCGTGCCAGATCGAGCGCTGCAGCAATGTACCCATCCTTCTCCTCTGCTGAAGCAGTCTGAGCCTTTTCTAGCAGATTTGAAATGCACTGAACAGGCGTGTCGGCATGGCCATCAGGCTTTGCACTGTTGACCATATCTCGCACTTATCTACCGGGGACCTGGAAGTAGATGACCGAGGACAAACTTATCTAGTGCGTGGCTCGAGCGACGAATGTAACTTTAATTCGCTAATGATGTCAGGCAATATTGTGTGAGATTCCAACGCCTTGAGCGCAAATTAACGTTCTCGCGCTTAATTTCCCTGCTTCGCGCGATTGATTGGATTTGCCAAGCCGCTGGACGCCGTGCAGTAGCACTGTTCTAGAAGCAGCTTCATGCAAGCACACAGACCGATAGATTCACGAGCAAGACAAGCCAGGACAATCGCAAAAAGAACAGCATTCAAGGCAAACAAATGTTTGTTGTATTAATGTTACTAGAATTGGTAGGGTAAATTAGAAGAGAAGAGCCAAACGATTCGTCATTCATCAGTCCAGCTGGTTTCGGTTGTTTTTCTGTCACCTTCACAGTCTCGTGCTTGGTACGGTGCTGAAAATGATGGTCAGGATCCCGGCAGTCAAGACTGCCAGGAGGAGAACCCAGAGACTGCGACGGAACAGAAGGGAACGCACATAGGGCTCCTTGACCCTGACAAACTTGAAGAACGTCGATTCACTGATACCGAGCAGTCCGAACAACGGATCCAGCTCGTACTGATGTGCGAAGCAGCAATATGTTCCAACAAAGAACGGCAGCAATACCCAGACCCGAGTGGATCTCGAATAGTCCAAGAAGACGAGCGCAAAAGCAGTCCAGAAGGCACCGAGCAGAGCCAAGAGTCCTATGACGAGACGTGCGATAGAACTTATCGGCACCAGATTGCCGAGTGCCTTGGAACGAAGGAAGCCCGGGAATGCTTCCCGCTCCATGGCTTGGAAGATGTAATCGCGTGCCTCGTCAAAGACTTCGGGATCGTCTCGTCCGTCCACCTCTATCGCTGTAGCAATGCCCCGAATGATGTGTGGTGGTAGGGATATCTCACGCTCGGCGCCCTGTATCAAGTAGGCATACAAGATACGCTCGGCAGAGGCCCTGATGTCTCTTCGGTTGATGGTATGATTTGGGGACTCTCCGGCCGGATTGAGACTCGCCTCGGACATGTAGGAATTTCGATTTTGTCTGTAGTCAAATGTGTTGGAGTACTGAGAACGTGCATCGCCATCCTCAGACGACTCCTTTTCCACTTCCAAGCCGACAGTACTATTACGGAGAAATGGCGAGATGCCCTGATCCGTATGATCATTGAAATTGTCCATCTCATTGTGCAGATCAGCTTCAGACAGGATTTGTGATGCGCGTTGGTCCTTGTAACCATTGTAGTCTTGATTTTCAGGAGTAGCCACGAGAACAGATCTGCGCAACTCGCGAACATATAAGCGACATAGCGCCAGGTGTTGTGAAATGTCCAAGAAGCAATCGAGATCTGGCGTGTCAGCTTTGAAGTATGATGCAGTTATCTTCGAAATGCTTACAGTCAACACTTCTCTGTTGATCTCGCATATATATATAGAAGCTAAATGCATGAGCCACATCGTAACATAATTCATCCTTCGAACTTACGAATAAAGATCGACAGGCGCTTGTGTGCGCCGAGCCAGCACCTCGATCAAGGTCGGTAAACGAGCGTTATTCATTGTTGCGACAGTGGTTGCCGTTGTCGTTGTTGATCAAGTCGTCTTGTTGCTCTGTAGTAAGCGATCGGGATAAACTGGTTTTGACAACGCCGAAAGAAGGAGAGACGCTAGCGCAAGAAGTGCGCTGCACTTGGCAAGTGAGGCACGAGCGCCTGATGACCTGGTCTGAGCTTTTGCGGCGACGAGGGTTGCCTTGTGTGATTGTCCAAGCCAAGATAATAAGGATACCCACAACTTGCGGGAGAGGAAGGAAGCGCTCAGCCGGGAGGAGGGCGCAAGGCGGAGGAATTTGCGCGCTTCGTCCAAAGCATTAATTGCATTCAACTTTCATTTGAATTTCATTTCCATTTCATTTCATCCTCGCGAGATATGCTGCACGTGCAAGAACGCAGACTCCGCGCGTGGCCGATGCTGAGACGCGGAGTCTCCATCCATATTATGCGCGCACTCACAACTTGGACAGCGAGCCAGTTAGACATTAGTTGTTAGTTGTACGTACAGACTTCATGACGCTGCGCTCGGTCTTCCTCTTGACTTCGATTCAGTCTCGTTTGTCTATAATCGTGCAACAAGCACGATAGACAATACCTCCTGTAGGATTAGTCAACTCTCTTTATGCGGAAGAGCTCTTTGGCTGGTGGAAGGGAGGATGCGCAGAGGAAGAGGCAGTCAGTCTCAAAGCTGCAACTGCCTCCGTCGAGGTTGCAGAGTGTTTCGATAGACAATCTGCTTGCTACTGTGGATCAGGTTCCGTCTGCGAGGAAGCGAACTCCGGCTGTAACCTTTGCCGGAGCGCCGCCGTCACTCATCAGAGATCGCAGAGGACAACCCACGTTGACACAAGCTCGACAGTCCCAACCGCAAAGGACAACAAAAACCTCAGAAAAGGTCGTCTTCATCCCTGAAACGAATGATATTGCCGGTCCAGACGATTCAGATGAGGATGAAACGCCCGCCCGAGATGACCAGGTACAGAGTTCTATGGCTGATCGACCACGAAGATCAGTCAGTGAGAGATTGACCAAGGAGCGACGAGAGGAACGAAACCTCCCACGGGTCACTGCGTACTGTGTTGCGGAAAGCTTCAGATTGCAAAAGACGGCGACATTCCTGAGAGCGAGTCATCAAGTCAAACCCAGAATTTACGATGATCTGTTATATGTGGCATATCACTTGCCTCTGTTGCCGGGATCTGAAGAAGGTTGTCGTGTGCGAAGTAGTCCTCCGTTGAAGACCAAAGAGGGTGAAAACATCTTGGATCGACAGATTGAGGCTACCGAAGCACGGGATCACGGTGATGAATTTATTGATGCGCCTCCCCGGGACCAGCAGACTGGCGATGTCCATCTTGGAGAACAAAATGATGAAAGAAATGTTATTCGTTTTGATGACCAGCAAGATACTGCCATTGCAGAAGGCAACGGCGAAGCACCTCAGAAAATTCCGTTTCGTCGTCGTGACTCGAATCCTACTGCGGCCGATTTGCCCGCAATGTACAAGTACGCTGAAATGTTTGTCCTCTCTTATGGTGTCGTTGTCTTCTGGAACTTTTCCGAACGTCAGGAGCGCAATGTTCTGGCAGATCTCACTTTTGCGTTGAGTCGTACTTTGATGACCAGGCCTCTGCAGGACAAGGACGTCGAAACTGAAGAGTTCCATTTCGAATACTCGCCCAACACACTCAGACCAAGAATCTTCAACGATATGATCACCTTGCGCTCTGCCGATCATTTCGTCAAGATGGCCATGTCTCATGCGATCGCGCAGTCTGTTAAGCTGTCATTGTTTGAGGGACGTATGGACGACAGTATGGCCTCGGCTGCCCATGTCCCACGCAAACTGGCCACGACCGGAGAACTCAGCATGACTCGAGCTCAAGTCATGCGAATGTCGGGTCAGCTCTTCAAGCTACGCGTGGACGTGAATTTGTCTTCGAATATCCTCGACACACCAGACTTTTTCTGGGAAAGCGAGCCGACGCTCAACCCACTCTACACTGCCGTGCGAGACTACCTCGAGATACGTACCCGCACGACACTCCTCAATCAACGCTGTCAAGTCGTCTTTGACCTCCTCGATATTCTCAGCGAGTCCATCGCCGACTCCAATATGCACCGCATCACATGGATAGTCATTGCACTCATTCTCATATCCGTCGTCGTCACGACATTCGAAGTCAGCCTTCGTTTCGCCCTATTGCAACGACAGAAGCGTTATGGCTAGTCACTACTCGGGTTTTCTGTATCACACTGTAAGAGCATTTATCATCGTCATCACCAAATAGCACGGGCCAATAGCATAACATTACGCCCTTTTTCATGAATAATATAACTTGATCATCATCATCATCATAATTATCAGGTTGTCCCAATTTTGTCGAGTGCTAGCTAGTCAATTGCCAGGCTCGTTTATAAACCTGTCTATATTGTACTGCGAATGTAGAGTCTCCCATCACGGACTCGTATCCATGTCATCGTCAACGCGACCACCATTTCCATTCCCGTCACCGACGGTACCGTGATTGACGACGGCGGCGGTAGCAGCGGCAGCGGCGGCGGCGGCAGCAGCAGTAGTCAGATTCGTACGTCCGGCCACGACATTGGCTCCATTCATCGCAATGGCTTCCTTGACGTCGTCGCTTTGTGGCCCGAGGTCGGCGGCATCCATGGGTGCGGATCCCGTAGATGTCCCCGCGCCCACATCTGATGGAATCGCTACACTGGGGCGCTCATCGTCAAAGTGGTGTCCTACGCCGCCTTCTATCCTTCCATTCATCGTGACTTTTACGCCATTTCCCATGATTGTCGTCGTCGTGGTCGTGGTTCTGCCGGCAGTGGTATGGGGCGGCATGGAAGATGCGGAAATGGGTCCGGACAAGTCGTCATCGCCGTCGTCGTCGTCGTTTCGTAGCCAAGGGATAGGTACCAGCAATGGATCGTCGCGGTGTTGTTCGTGCGGAGGGTCTTTCGCCTCGCTGTAATCCACGGTGGTACTCGTGACGGACAAGACGCGCACCAGTGCCCGGACGTACTTGCCCGCCCCGGCCCCGGTCATCCTCGTCGTTCCATCGCTATCAGCAGCGGCCCGGGACGGCGGGTACCATTGGGCAGGGTCGACCAAGAGTTCAGCGAGTCGTTGCACGGTATGTGGGGGCGCAGGGAAGGACGCAATCTGTGTCGTGTACGGCGTAGGATCGATCGATGCGTCCATCGTCCGCAAGATATACTCCAGTCGAGCGTTGAAGGACTCCTTGGCGCGCGACCAGTCGTCGGCTTCTGGTAGTCCGCGAGCCGCTCGCGTGATGCTCGTCCATGCCGGGTCCGTCGGGGAGAGTGCTGCGATGATTTGAGGTGGTGATGCCGGTGTCGAGGGTGACTTTGGCGCCGTCGTCGGACTCGCTGGAGCCGTCGCCGTGGTTGTACTCATGCGGCTTTCAACGATAAGCTTGAAAGAAAGAGAGTAGAGCTTCGAGTCTTGGTGAAGGAGAACTAACGTTGGGGATCACTCGTTCTGAGTATCGTATGCACTACAAGTTTTGTCGACTGAAAGGATGGTATTTTGTGGAGTATCGCTGAAAGTCGTGGAAGATTAGACTCCCCGTGCCAACCGCAAAAATAGAGTTGACATTTCACAAATACGGCTGACAGCAGACGCCCTTGACAACGATATGCACAGTGGTCTGACTATTGCTACCAGTTGCTCAATGAAACACGAGTGCAACACGAGACCTTAGGAGGCCAACCAGGATGTCCACGCAGTGGTTGATCACTAGCCTAAACTACTACGGCAAAGCTCGACCACTATTGATTGCGTTGGCTACTTGTGAGGTATTCGGACGATTTTCCGCATATCGCTTGTAAGAGTCCAGGTAAAGGTCATCGGTACTCGTCGTTGCAGCTACGGTGGGATGATTCAGTATGGCTTCATAGAATTCGCCCCACCTGCCCGTGACTTCCGGCTCGAAACCTCGATACGGTTTGAGCACTTTTTGTATGCGCACGACCCAGGGAGCTACCGCCACATCGACGAGACTCAGTTCTTTGCCGCGGAAGAATGGACCTTGTTTGTCCATCTGCTTGACAAGAGTCTCCAGGTGTGATTGGAATTCCTTAGCATGCTCTACCTGCTTGTCCTGCTCCTGCGCCTGCAACAAGCGATAGAATGCCGGCACAATGTTGCCCTTGACGAAATGTACCCACAATCGCTGATCGGCCTTCTGTTGGGCACTGAGACCGCGAAATAGTGTTGGCTCAAGATCCTCAATGTATTCCATGATGACACTGCTTTCATAAGATCCCCATTCCCCATGTCGCAATGATGGCACGAGTCCCTTTGGGTTGATATCTGTCAACTCTTTCGGTTTCGCGTATGGATCGACCTCTACATATTGGTAGTCTATGCCAGCCAATTCCAGGTGTATCCATGCTCGATGCACAAAAGGACAAAAACATGCGCCGTAGAAAGTGAAGGGATGCTTGCTCGCATGTGCTTTGGCAGTCTCAAGAGCTTTCCCTGTCGCTTCTTTGTGGTAGCCATTATCTACACTCATGATTGTGTGATGAATATACACAGAATAGCAATCTTCTGCGAACTTCAATCCAATGCATACATGCCTTGAAGACGAGGCTAAAGTTCAAAACGATCGACGTCATAGCGGAGCCGGCACGCGAGTCAACCTTGAAAGTCCAACAGGTCGTGCTTTACTTGGTACTGAGTTGATCCCCATTGTATGCAAGGTGTAGCGGTGGCATAAGATAGTACCATCGAGAATTCCTGTCTGCAAGTCGACCCGGAATAATCTTTATAAGACAGACGGTCCTGCTATTCGAATGCCCGATTCGGGCCTTGCGAGTCGGTCCGGATCGTCGTTTAGACTGAAATGGGTCATCTGCGGATTCATCTTCTTGCTGATTTGACGATATATGTCGATATTTTCGAGCATACTCATATCCTCATCAGATAGATTCTCTGCATGCATGATCTCCTGCTCTATCCTTTTCCATTCCTTCGCATTTTCCCAGAGTCGCTGGAACCTGCGAAATGCTCGATCTACAGATGCCTTGGCATGCAATCGCTTGATCATTTGTTTACTCTTGTGCGCCGGGTAAGATGTGAAGACTGTTTGTGCGACTTGTCGGTCAAGCTCGAAACCATCGTGTATAGTGTAGCGCGATTGTCCTTTCTTGTCTCCGTGTTTGTACACTATCTCCGGAACATGTTTTATGGCCTTTTCCAATGACCTGTGCGTGTCCAAAAGCTTGGCAACTTTCGTGATACCCAATCCGTTTATGCTCTCGGAGAAATCTGTGCCACACAGGATTGCAAAGTCTCGAAATGTCGCTTCTGACCAGGCATTTGCAGAGTCCCCGGTGATGCTGGCTCTGACCTTGACTGGATCGATAATCTTCATCTCGCCTAGTGTGGTTGAAGCCTGTGAGGACGAGTTGTGTACGGCCATGAAGCCTCGAAGTTGGGGCACTCCATAGACAAGCACGTCAGAATCGTCCGTTGCAACATAGTCTGCATAGTCTGCTCGCACAAAGGACGCTGCAGTACACTCACCCTCGAAGTTCGCCGGAGAAATCTGAGTAGGTATCCTAAACTTGTGGAGACATGCCCATGTCCTTTTGATATCTGCCTGACGTGGAAAGGACACTCTTCTGGTCAACTTCTCAACGATGCCAGCAGTTGAGAATTGGAGGCTTCTAAGTTCTCCGATGGGAACAACCGAGCCTGGAGCTACCAATTGCATGAGTAAGGCTAATTCATTCGTTGAATCCTGAGACGATGATGCATTGATTTGTCTCATGTGAACCACGAGACGACGAGCGAGATTTGATACAGCCTCTGCTGAGTTTGGGTCCGCCAGTGCCTCAGCTTGTGCATCGGGATCCAATTCTAGCAATTCCTTGACAGGTATGTCCTCGAGTGTCTTGAGGTTGGGCTGATTTAGAGCAGCTGGACTCGAATCTGTCTGAACGTTCCGAAATTCTGATCGAATCTGTTCTTGGGAACCCTGGTCCAAGCTTTCGATCTCCTGCATAGTGCTAGCCAAGCTCTGTAACCTTGAAGCCTTATCCTTAGACACCTGCAGAGACATTCTGACTTTGTCTCTTCTAATGGTGCGCTTGACTCTTTCCTTGGCCTTTGCCGGAGTTGTATATGGCGAATCAAAAACGACGATTGGATAGATCCTATGTTCTCTGCAGAGACGCATCAGACGCAAAGCCCATAGTATGTGCTTCTTTGGCTGTGTTGCGGGCAGCCAAGGAGAAGTGTACTCACGATACAGCAAAAGATTGCCATCGATGGCGATCCTCTTGCCTCTCAACGATTCAAGTGACACAGACTCTATACACTGGGGAGCTACATTCCGCAGAAATGGAAAGAGTCCCTTCACTCCCATCAAGGCTGACGAATAGTATATGCAATCACGCACCGCACCTTCGAAGACAGGACCCCGAACATAGTAAGCTGATCATGCACTCAAGTCAATGTGGCACGATGAAGAAACATTACTTAGGGATGGCAAAGCTTATGCTGACTATGTTGATACATGCCATATGTAGTGGCTAGACTGTTGGCCATGGTGGTGGTGGTGGTGGGGAAAATTGAGTAGCGCAACGGGCAAGGAAATAGGTAGTGTTTTTGGTGGTGGTCCCGGCTTATCGGCACTTGCAGAAAATTCAAGATTACGCATGCACGCTGCTATGCGCAGCTGAGAGCTTTGCTACTGCCAGCACGCCCATAAGACTAGACATGTTCTGTAGCAAGTGCTGAGACCAGCTATGTAGTAGCTGCTCGGACTCGAGCTGAGCAGAGCCCAATCAAGGTCAATCAAAGCGTAGGTAGCTATAGCTATGCACAAGGTCTGTGTGAGAGCTTGCTTATTAGCTTTCCTGACGCAGCTGATAACAAGCAGCAGCAGCCATCGGGCGCCGTTCTGCGGGTTGTGTGTCTGCTGCTGCTGCAATTGGTGGGCAGAAGGCTGCTGAAGCGTGACGGAAGCAAACCTCGGAAGTCTCCCCAATCCCGAGCGCTTCTCTGGCTGCGTAAGCGGCTGCTGCGGCTGCTGCTGCTGCACTTCTCCCACTTGGCTCGCGATCCACCGTCCTCCCAACCTTTGTGTCCGGCAGTCAGCAAGTGCAGAGCGGGACTCGCTCTGAATGCAATCTGTCTCCGCGCCAGCAAGAGTGTGATAAGTCGGGTGGTAGGCTCAACTGACCTCGAGAGCAGTCCTTGTAGCTGACCCCGTCTGCAGTAGGAGACTAGCTTATAGGTGCAGCTTTGTTTGCGGAAGAGAGCGATCTTGGCTGCTGCCACGCGACCGAAGCATCATCAGCACTTGCAAGCCGCAAATCGCAGGGAAGCGCTCGACGCACAACTGCTCAGCTCTCGAGACCTCTTTACTCTGGACAAAAGCTCCAGTAGTCTACTTCTCTCCAGCTTCGAATTGCTCGACCGCCCAATCTTGTGCAGCAGTAACGAGTCTTAAAATCACTACAAGCCCGAGTCATAAGCACTCCAGAATGGCAAGCACGGCGTCTGTAGATCTAGGGAGTGAGCACGATGCACTTGCTGATACTTTCCCAAATGTCGTAGCGGACTCAATTGAGTCTCCTGCTCAGCAAGTGACTCCACCACAGAGTCCTCGATCGTATTCACCACACCCTCTGGAAGCGCATCTGATGCAACTTGAGGAGTATGAGGTCGAGCGACCACCATTCTACAACAAGTCTACCTTGGCACCAGATCTGATTTTCTCTGCAGAGAGTCTGCGGCACGAAGCCAAAATCCTGGCTCGAATCTTGCTCAGCTTCATGGCCTATGCAATCCATACGCATGGTACAACCAATTCTTGCGACATTGGCATCTTTGGCCGCTTCGAGCTCTGGCCCAATCGACCGCCCGAGGCAAATAGTATGGCTGCGACTGTGTTGAATGAGAAGAACATAGTTTATACCAAGGCCGTCAGATATGCTGAGCGTGATCTCGAAGAACGGGGTCTATACATCAAAAGATTTGCCATCAAGCAAGATAAGAAGAGGCAAGCTACCATTGCGGAATGGAGCATCCAGATGACGCCTATCGTCGTCAATCAGCAGTACCCCCATCATCAACATGTGACGAATCCTCTGCGCGGTCAACGAGCACCGAACATCGCTGGCCTACCATCCGCGAACGATCTCGTCAGAATGCACCATGAATCACATAGCGAGCTCCGTGCTCATTCACGATCAGAATCGAGATCGAATTCGTACCCGGTAGGGACGGAAAGGAGGCGGACAACTAGTGGTCTCAATACGATGGCTAGGCATTCACTGCACACCCATCCCACGGCGAGCAACAACCGTGGTGTGAGGACAAATGACAGGACGAACGAATTTGGCTATTACGGAAACAAGTGTATAGTCATGTAGGTTTTTTTTTTTTTTGACAGGTGAGAAGCATGACCAGAGGTCGCAGGCGAATGCGGAGAGCATATACGTGGAAATCTAGCAGTTATTACAGATCTGTATCATATCTTTGGTATGTGTCGTGACTGTCTGTGCAGCCTCGATGCAAGGTGGTCAAGGTGTGGTGTGGTGTAGTTTTCCAAGGTTCGTACAGTAGGTTTTCCGTGCTTGGCGTCGTCTGACTTGCAGGAGGCGCGCGCTCGCTAGAAATTGCCCGCGCATCACCGGCAAAATCCGCTTCTCCGGTGATCGCATCTCCATGCACTTCTGAAGTCATCAAGCATTGACTTTTGGACGTTCTTAAGACTACTACTCGCACTTGAATTGACCGTCGATCCCTCGAGCAAGATAACTCGCTTGTCCTCGTATACTTATTCTGCATGACCCGTTGACACAAAAGGCGAAAGCGGGGCGAATTTCAGCACTTTGATGGCGGTCAATTTGGGTTCCATCATCTGGACGGCTGTGCGGGCAATCCTGAAGTTCATCATCACGGCGTCGTTTGGGACGATTCTGGCGCGTGCAAAGTTGCTTGACTCGGCGGGCACGCGGGCCATCAGTCAATGTATCCTGAATGTCTTTTTGCCGTGCCTGTTGTTTACGAAGATTGTGCAGGGGATTGATCGGAGCAATATGCGTCAGGTCGGGGTGTTGGCGCTGACGTCGATACTGTACACGGTCGTCGGGCTCGTTTTCGGGTTCATCGTCAAGTTTCTCACAAAAGTGCCGCGAGGATGGCAGAGTGGGGTGTTGGCCGCGGGCGCGTTCAGTAATTGGGGAGACTTGCCGCTCGTCGTCATTGGGACGATTGTGACTGCGGCGCCGTTTGGGGGTGCGTCGGACGAGGCAAAGGGGTTGGCGTATGTCGCCGTCTTTATGTTTGTCCAGAGCACAATCATGTTTGTCTTTAATGGGGTCTGGCTCATTTCGCGCGACTATGACCATGCGATCGAGGAGGATCCGCCACGATCGGTCTCGGGGAAGTTGAAGTCCTTTGGCGCACAATTGACGAGTTTGAAGCGGCGCCCAACGAGATTGAGCAAGAGAATACAGGATCTCTCTCGAGAATCGTCCACGCAAGATGTCACGGCGGGCACGGTGGATTTGGAATTAAACCAGACCAGTAGCGGCAAAGGACAAGAAATGTGCACACGGGAAGTGTCCGGCACGACACCGACCGACCCAAAAGCGTTGCGTCGCGGCGACTCCCTAGGCCTGGCGCGACGGCCGAGTGCAGACAGCTTGTATCTGCGGCCCATCACCTCTGGCGTGCTGGACCATGGCGACATTCACTCCACCATTGACACGGGCGCCATCACCCAAGTGCGTTCCTGCCCCGCTGAACCTCAACGTCATGGGGGCATAACGAGGGACTCGAGTACATCGATTCATTTCAATGACTCTACCACTACCAATCACGATAAAAAACAAGGAACTGGCTCGTCTGCTATTGCAGCTGGACCACGACAGGACTGGTCATGGCAGCGGACCCGCACGATCCTCAAGGCGAGCATCGTGCGACTCCTGGCCCCTCCTTCGGCAGCCGTCATCTCGGCCTTCATCATCGCCATCGTACCCGTTCTGAAGGCACTATTCGTGACTGTACCAGGGGTATCGATGCCCTCCGCGCCGGACGGCAAACCGCCGCTCGATTTCGTGCTGGACATAAGCAACTTTATCGGTGCGGCCTCGGTGCCGAGCAGTCTGCTGATATTGGGGTACTCCTTGAGCAGGCTGCAGGTGCGCGCTTTACCGGCCCTGAGTTCGGCAGTGGTCATGGCCCTGCTCAAGATGATTGTCCTGCCCATCCTCGCCATCGCGTGGATGCAGTTCCTCGCCAACGGCAGCGGACTCGTCGACCCGACCGACCTCGTCCTCCGGCTCGTCCTCGTCCTCCCCAGCGCCGTACCTACCGCCACCAGTCTCCTCTACATCACGCAAATCTTTGCACCCGAGGGCAGGGACGAAGGTGTCGCCTGTCTCTCCGTGTTTTTGATTGTGCAGTACCTCGTCGTCGGCCTCACACTCACCGTCACTGTCGTCTATACCCTCAACATCATCACCTAGCCATAGACTTTGCATGTGCATACATGTGTTTTTAGATTACAAACTCGGCAAGAACACATCTTCACGGACATAGAACGGGATTTCGAGGCAAGCACTGCCAAGGTAGAATGTATATTGCCTGCAATCAGTATATTGAATGAGATCAGTAGATGAATGAATGATAATGTACGGATGCACCAAGCTAGCATAATTACAGACCCAGCTTGGTCTCGGCCTTGTTCAACAACGATTCACTCGTGGTGCCCTTTGCTGTCCAAATCCTGTATAACGTCAGATGTGGTCCTGTGGCAAATATGTGAGCGAGGTACCTCTTGATAGCTTCGGTCAAGCCGACATCGTTTGTCTGGAACTCGTAAAGTCCGACTGAATCGTCAGTTCAGGCATGTGCGGTGACACGTCTGCGTTCTCGCGAGACGAGAAGACGCCTTACCAAATGCAACTCCAGTGGCGGCCCGTAATAACCACTTTGCAAAGGTACCGAAACTGCCGTACTTTCGAGTTGGAATATAGTCGGTCACACAAGAGTCGAATCCAATGTGAGAGTGGATGATCAAGGTGGCGCAGAACAGAGCATCTGTGACTGGGTTGAGAGATCCGACAGCGAATGGTGCAATGGTTAAGGGGATGAGGGCAACCGAAAGACCACGCTCAAATGCCCAGTGATATGACCCATGTGCTTTGTCTTTACATATCAGCTTTATTCGAAAACATTTGACGAGCTACATCCAATACTGGATTTGTTCGTTCTTCGAATGACTGACTTGCTTCTGGGAAAGGCACCGGGTCGTTCACAGTGCCGTGAATGACTTGTGGACCTGCGGGTCCAATGGCATTAGGACGTGCTAGAGAATTGTGAGTCCTCGTCAAGGATAGAGTATGGCAAGCGATCACATACTTGTGTGAATCATCATTGCTGTCCTGGCCATTGGTGACTGGCATTTTGTGAGAATCGATTGTCGAGCGATTGAGCGAAATGCGTTCATGATCTTCTAGTAATTATACAAAGATGTCAAGGCAAGACGATTCGAAGGCTTCTGCGACCTGGTTCTCGTCTCTGTACACGCCCTTTGTGATTATCAAGACGCAATGATTCATGGAGCTGTCTCGCTGCCTCCACTACGCAGGGAGCAGGCTGGACGGGGGAGACGAGCGTCGGAGCTGCGGGAGAACTCGATGGGAGAGATTCGGGTCCAGCCCGCAACACACACACAAGCTGCCCAATCACACGCACGCACTTTCCAAGCGAAGAGCGCTCAAAGAGCTGCCTGCATGAGACTGAATTTCGTCGACTTCCCGAGCGAGGAGCTCAGGTCCCGTCAGTTCCAAGTCGCCTGTCTCTCACCTCTCGAACGAGTTGAGAGCACTGAGGCATAGAAGTGATTTTCGAGTTGACAGATTTTGCAGGAGTTCCGTTTACAGGATATAGAAGAAAGATGCTGTCCAGTCGTGTAGCCCTAAGGCTTCCTCGATTGGGTCTCAGAGCGAATGCTTTTGCCAGGTCATTCGCTAGTGAAGCCAAGCTAGTCAACAAGACAGAGACAACGACACTTCCCAATGGATTTACCATTGCGACTGAGCACTCGCCGTTTGCGCAGACTGCCACCGTCGGGGTCTGGATCGATGCAGGCTCTAGAGCTGAGACGGAGAAGTCGAATGGTTCTGCACACTTCCTAGAACATCTTGCATTCAAGGTTCGTCCTAGCTGGAACTTGTCCATGGAAGTATGGGACTAATTTATTCTTAGGGCACTGGAAAGCGTTCGCAGCGAGAGCTCGAACTCGAGATCGAAAACATGGGCGCACACCTGAATGCGTATACTTCTAGGGAGCAGACTGTCTACTATGCGAAATCTTTCAAATCTGACGCAGCCAAGACTGTGGACGTGCTTGCCGACATCTTGCAAAATTCGAAATTGGAAGCATCAGCGATTGAGAGGGAAAGGGACGTGATCCTACGTGAGCAGGAGGAAGTTGACAAACAGACCGAGGAAGTTGTCTTTGACCACTTGCATGCTACCGCCTTCCAGGGACATGCTCTCGGACGAACCATCCTTGGCCCAAAGGAGAACATTCAATCTATTCAGAAGACCGATCTATCAAACTACATCAAGACTAACTACACTGCTGATCGTATGGTACTGGTTGGTGCTGGAGGTGTTCCACACCAGGAGCTCGTCTCCCTCGCCGAGAAGCACTTTGGCAATATCCCATCATCTGGCACTTCTGCTTCGATCGGCTCTCCTCGGGGAGAAGTCCCTCAATTCATTGGATCTGAGATTCGAATCAGAGACGATACCATGTCAAATGCCCACATCGCATTCGCTGTGGAAGGATGTTCTTGGAACGACCCAGACTACTGGCCAATGCTTGTGTGTCAAGCCATCATTGGCAACTACGACCGAGCCCTGGGCTCAGCACCACATCTCGGATCAAAGCTGTCCACTATCGTCCACTCCAATAATTTGGCAAACAGCTACATGAGTTTCAGCACCAGTTATTCTGACACAGGTTTATGGGGTATCTACATGATTACTGACAACCTGACTCAGATTGACGACCTTGTACACTTTACATTGAAGGAATGGTCGCGTCTTTCCTTGTCAGTCTCAGAGGCTGAAGTTGAACGGGCAAAATCTCAGCTGAAGGCTTCACTTTTACTGGGACTTGATGGCACAACCCAAGTTGCGGAAGATATTGGTAGGCAAATAGCTACGACTGGACGTCGAATGTCACCATTCGAATGTGACAAAAACATTGCAAAAGTCACCGCAGCCGATGTCCGCGCTGTTGCACAAAAGAAGATCTGGGATCAAGATCTGGCTATCTCTGCAGTAGGAGCTATCGAAGGACTACTTGACTACAACAGGATAAGAGCAGACATGTCTCTCAACAGAGTAAGGAATTCGGAGATCTGCCGTGCAATCTTGCTGACCATGAATAGTGGTAAGAAGTTCTTTCCAAACACTTTGACTATAAACCCTGTGCAAGCGAGGAATGATGAATTCTACATTGTCTGTAGTCTAGTGTTCTGTCCTGATTCAATGTATACGTCCCAATCATCTGTGGTCGTGCACATCCTTAAATAACTGTTTTGTCAACTTGATCAGCGACGTGGCCTGGGTTCAACGTCAGAAAGCTCTAAGCAATTCTGCTACTCACGCTCAATGTTATCTGCTGCATCGATGAGAACTGCCAGAATGTGATCAACCTTGTGCTTCAGAATTGCTCTCATTTTGTGAAAGATTCCATCAAAGGGTTGTTGCAAGAACTTTACTATTGCAGCTGATGCACTTGCAAGCCACTTTCAGCCAACAGCTTGCCATATACGACAGGTGCGACCCGCAAGCGGACGGATCTGATTAGAAGTGCGGGCTCATTTCCCTGTTTCGGAAAATTCTCTACCGCGCGAGGATCCTGCACGCCGCAGCTGAGGTGTGGCACATTGTCCGCTTGTAGCGCAATTCGGCAGCTACGCCGCAAAGTCATGCACAAAGGACAACAGAACAAATAACGCTGCAAACCTCAGAAGCACCAAGCCATCGTGAGCACTTGGATCACAACTCGCGCTATGGACTGGGTTGCACAATTGCCAATGAAGAGGCGCAGAGCACGAGCACTTGTCCTGTAACCTGCGTTCTACCTCGAAGTTTCAGGCTGAAGAACGAAAACATCTGGCGCACGAATCTAGCGCTCGATAGTCTCAGAAACGATGGAGGTCTGCATGGTCGTTCCGGTGTTCGGTATGCTCAAGGCGACTTTACTTCATCTCTGATACTCATACAAAGCAGGTATGACGTGTGTCAATTGCACTAACGCAGTTGAAGGCGCTGTACGCCAAATCGACGGTGTACTTCGCGCAAAGTGCAATCTTGAAAAGAGGTGTGTAGAAGTGTCATATAGGAAGAACACGACAACGATGTCTGAGGTCGTCCAAGCCGTGGAGGACGCTGGTTTCGAGACTGTAGAACAACCAGAACACGAGCCGAAGGGTTCCATGGTCGCTGAAACTCTTGAGTACGATACTACACCTCAAGGGTACATGAACAAGACTGCCTCGCGATCTTCCAAGGCCTCAAAGCTGACTACCACAATCTTGGCAATACAAGGCATGACTTGTGGCTCGTGCACTGCTGCCATAGAATCCCAGGTCAATTCCTCAAAAGTACCTGGTCTTGCCACGTTTACCATATCTCTGATATCCGAACGGGCGGCTGCAACACATGACGCCACTCTCATAAGCGCAGCGGAATTGGCAGAGCTGGTCGAAGACTGTGGATTTGATGCTCAGGTTGTCTCGTCTTCGATAGCGTTGGACGAAGTAGATCGGCAAGGAGAAGCGAAGATCGAGACGGCAACCATGAAGATTTTCGGCATGCACTGTGCGTCATGTGTCAACAAAATTGAGAATGGACTGAGTGCGCTCAATGGTATCATTTCCGCCGTGGTCAATCTCGGTCTCGAGGAAGCCAGAATCGACTATGACACAGCACGTTGTGGCTTGCGTGACATTGTCGAAACTATCCACGGCCTGGGTTTCGATGCGCTCCTCACTGACGCTACGGACAATGTAGCTCAGCTGGAATCTCTTGCCAGGACTCGCGAATCACAGGAGTGGCGTCTAACCTTTTGGAAATCACTAGCTCTTACCATTCCTGTCTTTTTGATCAATAAATTGATCCCGCATTTACCTGGAGGGATGCCCATGGTCCAGTATCAGTTATTGGTACCAGGTCTTCGTCTTGGAGATGTTCTGAGCCTTCTTCTTACTCTTCCAATTCAGTTTGGCATCGGAAAGCGATTCTATAAAAGTGCCTGGCGATCTCTCAAACACGGTAGCGCTACTATGGATGTTCTAGTATGTCTCGGGACTAGTGCATCCTTTGTCTTTTCCCTGATCTCAATGCTCGTGTCAATAATTTCCGCAGATCATCCTTTAGCTGCTACATTCTTTGACACCTCGGGCATGCTTGTCACGTTTGTCACCTTCGGTCGGTATCTTGAGAATAAGGCTAAAGGCTCTACTTCGGCAGCTCTCTCGAAGCTCATGTCACTCGCACCCTCTTCTGCTATCATATATGATAAGAACCTCGATTCCGAGAAGCTGCCCACCGAAAAGACTATTCCTACCGAGCTCATTCAAGTCGGAGATGTTGTCATCCTCAAACCAGGATCGAAAGTGCCCGCTGATGGTATCGTCATCGCAGGATCTTCCTACGTCGATGAGAGTATGGTCACTGGTGAGGTTAAACCTTTGAGAAAACAAGAATTCTCTCTTGTCGTTGCTGGGACAGTCAATGGACGTGGTAGACTTGACTTTCGTGTACAAAGAACTGGTCGTGATACACAACTTGCACAGATTGTCAAGCTAGTGCAAGAAGCACAAACAACAAAGGCACCTATACAAAGATTCTCTGATATGGTTGCGGGCTACTTCGTGCCTACAGTCATCCTCTTGGGACTTTTGACATTTTTCACATGGATGGTCCTTTCGCATGTCCTACAAAATCCTCCAATGATCTTCCTTCATCATAGCAGTGGCGGGAAGCTCATGACTTGCTTGAAGCTATGCATATCGGTCATTGTTGTGGCGTGTCCCTGCGCTCTTGGTCTTGCTACTCCAACTGCGGTAATGGTCGGTACAGGGATGGCGGCGAGTCATGGTGTATTGATCAAGGGTGGCGCCGTGCTTGAGACCACGACCAAGATCACAAGAGTTGTGTTTGACAAGACTGGAACACTTACTTATGGCCACATGTCTGTGCAAGCAACAAAGTTTAGTGGCCCCTGGACAAACCTAACTCGTCAATGGTGGTCACTCGTCGGAGCGGCCGAACAGAATTCGGAACATCCCATTGGTAAGGCTATAGTCGACCGAGCCAGGTCAGAACTGTCCTTGGGTGATGGGCAGCCTTTTCCTTTCTCAACCTCAAAGTTCGAAGCCATCAGTGGAAGTGGCATAAGCTGTGTTATCGAGCTAGTAGAGCATCCTGCGACACCATCCATCGTACTCATCGGTACCAGCTCTTTTCTAGGTCAGCATGGGGTAATGACTAGCACCGGAGAGGACTTTCGATCTCTGAATGAGCAGTGTGGCAGATCATGCGTGTATATCGCTGTGAATGGCCAGTTCGCTGGTGTAATCTCACTTTCTGATCAAGTCAAACCAGATGCTATCACGACTGTTTCTGCTCTCAGACGCATGGGTAAGCAGGTCAGTATGGTGACAGGAGACCAGTATGCAACAGCACTCAAGATCGCTGAGCAAGTGGGCATTCCACCAACTTCAGTCTGGGCCGGTATCACACCTGCCGGCAAAAAGGAAATCATTGAGCAGATGCAAGCAGATGGAGAGGTAGTCGCTATGGTCGGGGACGGGATCAACGATTCGCCTGCCTTAGCTGCGGCGGACATCGGCATTGCCATGTCATCTGGCACTGACGTTGCCATCGAAGCAGCTGATATTGTTTTGATGCGTCAAGGCACAACGCTTGATGTCGCTGTGGCACTCTTGCTTTCAAGTGCAATTTTCCGGCGCATCAAATTGAATTTACTATGGGCCTGTCTGTATAATCTGGTCGCCATACCTTTCGCCATGGGTTTCTTCCTGCCTTTCGGTCTACACTTACACCCCATGATTGCTGGAGGCGCCATGGCGATGAGTTCTGTTTCAGTTGTCTGTTCATCCTTATTGCTCAAATACTGGCAGATACCTGCATGGCTCGAAGACGAGAATGACAATGGCCCAAAGAAACGACTGCCGTTCTTACACCGATTGAGACGCACTGGCAAAGGATATCAACCAGTTGACGAGGAGGAGATGAGCTTGATGCCAAGTCATTGAGATCGTGCCCAAGCAGGAAATTGTACATAATGGGCGAAGAATAAGCATGATCAAGGGCAATATAGCATAGCGTACCTGGGGTCTGTATGATTAGTGGTTCAGGGTTTGTAGCGACAGCTACTGCAGCAATTTTTATTCTCGATTTACTATGATTGTGCATGCAGAGAATTACTATCTGCAGCTATTCGCTTCGAATTGTTACTCGTACTCGTAATTAGCCGAGCATAAGAATATATCTTGATAATCGGTCCTCTGGCGTGATCACTTCTCATCATGTTTCCGCCCTCAAATGCCGGTCTCATGTGTCGTCCATTGGTCTTGTGTTAGACGGCATCATCTTAAACGCTAGGTTGTGCGTGTGACATAACCACCCGTCCACTAGAGGGACTTCTTAGCATGGATCCAAATAGCTCGGATTTCGGATCCTTGACATCCTACATAATACAGCTCAATAATGCGGTCCGGGATCGTTCCGGGCTACGACTGGAGTGCCTCTTGTCTCTGACGAATTCGCGGAAGAACCCATCCTTGTCTCGGCTGGTTTCGGCGGGCCTGTTGAAGCCCTCGAATGGGCAGCAAGCACTAAAGGATGACCAGGAAATTCAGCACTCGGTGCAGCGGTCATGGGTGGACACGGTGACTGAATTTTGGCGCACGGCGCATCACTTAAAGAGTCCAGACACCGCACAGGAGGCCTTCAATCATTGCTTGGCTACGGTACAGGCCATCGTCAAGGGCTTCACTACGTGGGAGGCATGGGTACTGCCCGTCCTCTTTTCCGCGTGTCGAGACGTGCGCGTGCTGGCCATCAAGGCCGACGCGCAATGCACGCTGCGCGGCGAAAAGGCGGAAAACTTGGAGGAAGCGGCGCGAATCATCAATAAAGCCTTCACCATCTGCATCACTGACCGGGCACCGATGGAGTCATCTCGGAAATGGGGCACGTACTGCGTGATTGGCATCCTGTTTCGCACATACTTTCGCCTGAACAAGCTGAGTCTCACCAAGAACGTGCTGCGGGCGGTCGAGGTATCCGAGCTGCCGGACCTCTCGTTCTTCCCCAAGGCGCACGTCGTGACGTGGAAGTACTACCTCGGCGTGATTGCCTTTATGAATGAGGACTATGTGACGGCGGAACGGGAACTGACGGAAGCCCTGGCAAAGTGTTCGCGCGACAACAGCGTCAAGGGCAACACGGAGCTGATCCTGAGTTACCTGATCCCGACACACCTCATGACGTCCCGCAAGATTCCCTCCATCGCCTTACTGCGACAGTACCCCGCCCTCTCGGCCCTCTACACGCCCACCATCGTCGCCTTGCGCAGTGGGAACGTCGCCGCCTACGATCGCGCATTACTCAAGCACGAAGCCGAGTTCATTCGGCGACGCACCTACCTCACCCTCGAACGCGCCCGCGACCTCTGCATCCGCTCCCTCTTTCGCAAGATTTGGATCGTCAGCGACCGAGCCACCCGCATCCCGCTCCGCAAATTCATGATCGGCATGAATATGGGACTCTCCCCGCAACAGAGCGACAGCTGGGTCGACGAGGAGGAGGCCGAGTGTTTTCTCGCAAACATGATTTACAAGAAATTCGTCAAGGGGTATATTTCCCGCGAACGAGGCATGGTCGTCCTCTCCGCCAACGATCCATTCCCGAAATTTTGCAGGTGATCAAACCTGGCAACTTTCATCAGACAAAAATCACTCGTGATTCTTGTGGTGCTCTTCACATGCATGGGCTAAACAAACACGATAACAGCAGCGACGCATCACGACTTGGTCCGTCATCTATATTTCATTATGCCTAATTTCTCTTTTTGACCCATCACCGGATACATGCCGGCCATTTCGGGGAAATGGTGTTGAGTTGACCATTAATATGTACTTTTGATGCGCTTCTCCAGCGTCTCGAGCTCGACACGCAGCTCGCTGCCGCTCGGACCCTGTTGCTGCACGATTTTCTGGTATCTCGCCAGGGTGGCGAGGACTGCCTGCGCATTGAGTTCGCTGTATGCTTTGGAGGAAGGCGGTCTCAGGGATGCATCGTACCACAACTTGACCAGGTATACCGTCTCACCTATCAACATGGAAGTCGCAGTCTTGCCCTGCCAATCTGCCTGCTCGTACATCTCGTCCAAGATGCTAAAGAGAATGTCGTACGACACGTCAGCCGCTAGTAATGCATCAATTACCCATCCTCGAGGTGCCTTTCTCTGCTTCGTCAGGCTGTACTTTTCGAGCATCGGGAGTAAGTCGTCCACAGGAAAGACATTCTCATAACTGGCAAACCTCCTCCCGAGAGACTTGACCAACAAGGCTATTGTTTCGTATGGAGACGAGACGTCTTGCGACTCTGCTTTCTCATGCTCACTGGCAATCAATTTCTCCCAGCAATTTCGAATCTCGAGCGTGCCTCGATAATCCGAGGTCTGGAATATGCATAGACAAATGACGAAATACGACAATGGGTCTGCGTACTTGTTGAAGAGATCGCCAATTGGTAGTAAGGTCCCATCCAACTTCGTGATGAGTTCTTGCCGTTTCTGCTCCGTCAGACGAGTCTCGGATTTGATGGCAGTCAGGATATCGTCTTGTATGCTTGAGACGTCCAGCTGCTCCGAGGCATTTTGATATAGTGCAGCAACCATTGAGTCCTGCTCGGCTACAGGCACGCAGGCACAAAAGTTCCTCACTTGACTGAGATACTCTATTCGAGATTCCAGGCCGAGCTTGAAGTCGCTGCCCGCGAGATTGTACAGGACTCTAGCAGCGTCAAGGTATGCCGAATGCTTTGCGTAGTACTGCCACAGCAAGTCGGCCAGCTCGATAGACTGGGTCGCTTTGCGCTCTAGATAGGTATGGATGTATGGAGACTGTATGTCGAGCAGCCTTTCGCGAAGGCCTCGACTCTCGTACCAGTCATAGAAGAGATTATGGAACAGTTCGTCCTCAGAATTGTTGATGACCTGATACGCGTCGTTTCGCACGCTCAAGAGAGGACTTGTGTTGGGTGTGCCGGTGTAAGCCTCTTCCTGAGCTGAGTATGCCTGCTCGAGCTTATCAAGTGCTCCAAATATGAGGTTATAGCATTGCTCGCGTTTTGCAAAGACGGGGCCGCGCGAGTCATCCTTGGGCTTCCCTTCCGAAAGATAGCTTAGGGCGACATTGTAAGGATCTGCGGCTTTGGCCACTGCAAATGCGAGGTTCAGTGCGCCAGAATAGTATTGCATAGAAGTGAATTCATCCATAGTTTCTTGCAAATTTTCCATGGACAAAGTGCTAGAAGCATGCTCAAAGAGTTGTAAACACTCTCGCAAGAGGTTCGTCCTCTCACCGACCGTATTACTCGCCTTGGCTTTCCGTAACTTTTCAATCGCTTTGTACAGAATAACGTCTTCGGCTGAGCAGAATGTGCCACATCGTTTCTGTAATGTCTCGCTGACTGACTCCACAGAGCCACCCTGTGCTATCCGACGATTTACAATAGTAGTGATGAGCTCTTTGGCAATTTCGCGACCGCGCTCCGAGATCAGCAGCTGTTCAAATGTCATTTGTGTTGCTTCTTGTTGAAATTGAGGCGGCAAAGACAAGATGACTTCGGTCATCTTCTGGTCCGGACTATCACAAAGCACTTGAACGAATGAAAGTCCTTCGATTATTTGCTTGATCAGAGTGACCAAGGCATGCATGCCTCTGTGCTCAGCTTGTAGCACGATTTCCTCGATTCTATTGTTCGCACTCAGGAGACGATCCGGTCCGCTTAGACCTTCGATGAAATTTTTGTTAGTGTCGAGGAACTCTTGCAACGATATCAATTTGTGCTGAATGTTGTTGACTGAAGGACTTGCAAGGTTCGAGACATAGTCAATCCTCCTCATTGGTGCTCCGGAAATGGCTCTCACGATAGGTGCTTTCCAAAACGTTGTGACGAGGCGCGAAACGTATAGCGCAAGACCGTCATGTCGGCCAGAGAGTCTGACCATATCTAGTGTTGGTGCCACAGCAGTGCCATCCTGTGTGAATGTTCTATTTTGATTCTCGTCGACGAAAGCTTTTCCACCAAACTCAATAAAATACTTTCGGCTCGTCTCTTGCACTTCCCCAGCAGAGAGTTTTGATCCGTAGCTAGAATTGAACGCTTTCAAAGCTACTGAGTCGATGTCAGAACCATCCAACGATCCACAAATGACTCCAAGACAAGTGGCACAACCTTCTGCGCGACCTATATTCTCGAAGAATTTAGGCATTTCTCCTTCGAGCCCTCCAGAGGTGGTCGGAGAATGTCGCAAAGCCGAAGCAAAGACCTCGACGGTCCGTCTTCTCCTTACAAGATGTACCCCGGTATTGGTAAGCACTGCGAATGTGGCAGGTTGTGATGAGAATTGAGTTACCAGTTCACTGACAATACCCCCGGAAGCCTGCCCAGTGCCATTGATGCGGCAGATATCTTGGACAAAACCATTGGTGGTTACCCAGCAGCAAGTTTCGCTCAAGATTGGCCGCGAATTGCCATTCGAGAGCTGTAATGCTAAACGATTAGCTTCTGGCGCAGCCGCAAACAGTACATCTCCAGGTTCGTTGCCGCTCTCCCGTTTGACATCGAAGAATAGGCCTGGTCCGAATAATCGCGAGTCAATCGTGTTTGCAAGCACTTGAGAAGCATTACTAGATGGTTGAGTGGTCTGCACAAGCGATGTCGGAGGATTATTTGTTGGAGAAGGATTTTGTGGTAGGGCTGGAGGGAATCGGACATGGGACACTTGGAGCGACGAGATTGACCCTGCTTGAGTGCCATAGAAGGAACTATTCGTGGAGCGCATGTACATACGACAACCCGTGCTATTGGTTGCCATAAGGAAAATCTGTTTGGATTCTGCCACGGTGATTGCCGAGATTGAGACAATACTAGTTGCTCGCGGGTCAAGTAGTGGTGAAGCAGCATTGACCATTTGTGCGTGACTTGCAGCAGCATTATATGTATATGTGACATTCAGGGCGAGCCCTGTAGGATCACTGAAGGAGTAAGCACGAATCGTCGATTTCGAGGACAAGGTATAGAGTAGTTTCCTGGTATCGTCCACAGCCATTTGCACAATCTTCTCAGTGGATCTTGTCGCTAGTGCAGATGGCATAAAGTTGTCCAATGCTGATCCAGTGTGGTTGACCTTCGAACATCGGCGAGAAAACCAACCCTCTTCCGCTTGGTACATTAGTTCATAAACATGAGTGTCGATCTTCCCAGCGAAGAAGATTCGACCATCAACAGTGGATTCGATGCATGAAACTTCAATACCAGTAGCGGGTACCGACATTCGTGTGCTGTAAAACTGCAATTCTCCGGTATTGTCCTTGGGAGCAGCCACACCTAGGAGGAAAATCTCATATAGTGTCGCGATGACAAGTAGGTGTGTAATGCCGTCCACGAATACTCCAATTTTCGGTCGGACGAGCCGGACACATGTGATGGTGTGAACGTGATCTTCATACGCTTGAAAGTCCTGACCATTCGCGAAATTCCACAAATAGAGTCTATTGTCGACAGTTATCCAAGCTCGTTGTATGTCCCCGAAGAGACCCATTTGAGTAAAACATTCTGTCGAATTGTATTGCTCAAAAATGGCATCAGGTATGTTGACGACCTCGGCGCGAAAGAATGGCTCCCAAGCGGGAGCTGTCTGCCAATTGTAGTCTGATGAAGAACCTTCTGAGGGATCTGTTAGTATCGAGAAGGATCAAGCTGATCAATTCGTACGTGTCAATATATCCCCAAGTTCTGGACTATTCCGATCGTGCTCGAGACAGTTATTGAGTGAAGTAGCACCGAAGCCGATGGTCTGCAACAGTGGTGAGACGTGTGACGCAGGTGCAGGCTTTTGTTGTGCTTGTCCATTGCCGGCATTACCTTGTCCTTGTTGTGCCATGCAGCGACTCACTAAAAGAGCGAACTTCCAGCGTTCACAACTCTGGTCAGGATACCTCACAACTTGACCAAGCTAGCGATACGCAGGAATCTCGACACACAAGCTCAGGAACCTTTCGCATGCATCTCATGAACACGCTAAGGGCGACTCGCGAAGCACCAGCCGCTCGTACATGTCGCAGACACCGGAATATCCGTGTATATTTCCAAATGAGGAAACAAATCCCTTTCACAAATGTTGACTTCTTCTTCTTCTTCTACTTGCACAGATCTAGATGGACCAACTCTTGTATGCTGCACCTCTGTGCACCTCTGGTATTCGGGTAGACTGTATCGTCACGCATTCTATAGACAGCAACCATGAGCGTTGTCGGATCTCTGATATTCTGCGACAAGTGCGGCAACTTGCTTGACCCTGCATCTTCGAACGCTATAGTCTGCGCCAATTGCCAAGCATCCTACCCAGCATCAAACTACAAAAACCTCGAAGTCGTCACCAGATCGGCTCCCGGAGCGTTTCCGTCGGTGTTAAAACAGAAACGATCCGTCGTGCAAGTGACTGCTCCGAATGAGCAGGAAAATGAAGGTCGAGCCACCATTCAAGAGAGGTGTCCACAATGTGGAAATGATACCATGACTTTCTTCACTCTACAACTAAGAAGTGCCGATGAAGGGTCGACTGTCTTCTATGAGTGCCCGCGATGCGCACACAAGCACTCGACAAATAATTAAAGTGTATTTGTGCGTGATAAGTTCGATCGTTCTACGAAACAGGCTACTATGAACAAGCCGCTTGCAGGTATCGGACGCCGGATCGTCACTTACAAGTATACTTACGATCTACTTCAGTCCGTGTATAGAACTCCTGGAACTTGGAGTTCAAGACACGCCGGACATGTCAGAGTTGTGCTGACCATCTCATTGATGGTAAGCATTCGTCTCGCCCTTTACGAGTCCATAAACAACCGGACAACACAAAAAGCGAGACACTTGCAATGTTTCAGAGCGACTGCCGGGCAATCCAATGATCGTTACAGCATTTGACGACGCTGGAACTCTTTAAATTTGAGCAACATGGAGGCAAGAATGAAAATGCTCATATGTTTTTCAGCCGAGGTCGTCTCGACAGTACATATAGACCGGTCCACGCACTGGCCAGGTTGATATAGCATGAGATTCAGACATTGATTGCCCACGTATTGCCGTCCTTTGTGAATTATCCATTCCGGGCAAAGTGATCTTCATCTGTCCAGACCATGGAATTCTTGTCCCAACCAATGAACCGCGGGCGGCTCCACATTTGCTCATGATCCATCTGCAGCGTGCCACACTCTAAGAATACTTTCCTGGAAGCAGCGAAATATGCATGATATGGATGCTCGTGCCATGAGTCTCGTCGTCTCATTGACCAGACACCTTGTCCACGTTGTCTACGAGGTACAAAGCTCTTTTGATCCGAGCTAGCTCGATCGACAAGCTAATCTCAAATAGACAATTACCCCAAGGCCACCAAGCATAGCTAGCCATAGCTTCCTCATCTAGGTTTCAAATATACAATATAGAGGCGACACCACGATAGATATGACGCTGCCAGTTACCAGACGTGGTATGGACCTCTCGGGAGTTTCCGTTTTATCCCGAACCAACGACTGACATGCCTTAGGCATGATTGATCTGGCCCGTGGACATCCCTCAACACATCTTCTGGCCACTCGAGAAATGGCAGAAGCGACAGCCAATGTATACGCTCGTCTGTCACAAGAACAACCCATTGCATACGAAGACTTTGATCGCCATCCGTTGCAGTACGGCACGGACGCCGGACCGCTGCAAGTGCGCCAGACATTTGCGTCTTGGCTTGGCGAAATGTATCACAAATCAGCAAGCATCGATCCGGACTTGTTGGCCATCACCTGTGGAGCGAGTGCCGGCCTCGCAAATACCTGTCTACAACTGACTGATCCGGCGTACACGCGCAGAATATTCCTCATCACCCCGGCATACTTTCTCGCGGCCAAGATCTTCCAGGACGCCGGGTACCAAGAAAAGATGTGCGCCATCAACGAAGCGCCGGACGGCTTTGACGAGACCCAACTGGAGTACATCCTGCGCGGCGACGCCATACTCGAAAAGAGTTGGCCGAGCACGCCCGTTCTCGCGGGCAAGCGGTACAAGTACCTCTTCTACGCCGTGCCCACCTTTTCCAACCCATCCGGCATCGTATGGAGCGTCGCGAAACGACAGGCACTCCTGACCCTCGCACGCGAGTACGACGTCCTCATCATCACCGACGAAGTCTACGATTTCCTAGACTACTCCAGCCTCAACAATACCGACGACACTTCTACCTGCCCGCCACCTCGAATGGTCGACCTCGACGTCGAGACACTACACGAATCGCCCGACACCGCACAATGGGGCAATACCATCTCCAACATGTCCTTCAGTAAATACCTCGGTCCGGGCTTGCGCATAGGAATTCTCCAGGCGGCCGCCACGAATCTAGTCAATCAATGGACTACCGGAGGAGCAAACCACAGCGGTATTGCAAAAGCTGTACCAGAGAAAAGAGAGGACTGACATGTTGTGTAGGAGGAATGATGGCCCAGCACACGAGCTACTACATTGCGGAACTAATCAAGAGCGGATCGATGGCCCAAGTCCTGACGCGGCTGCGCGAGGTCTACGCTGACCGGAGTCGCACGATGCTGGCGACACTGGCGGCCGAGATGCCCCCCGGCACCCGCATCTCCGGCGGCCGCGGAGGGTACTTCATCTGGGTCGAATTGCCAGACTCCCACACCACCCACCTGACCGCCACGCAGATCCTCGAGGTCGCCAGGAGTGCCGGCGCCGCCGGTGGGTACGATGTCAACGCACTCTCTGGCGCGGCCTTTGAGGTGCCCTTTGACGAACGTGGTTGGGGAAGGCGGTGGTTCCGCGTCAGCTTGAGTTATCTCGAGCAGGACGTCGCACGTAGAGGCATCATCTCCCTCGGCCAGGCCATCAGGGACTGTCAGGAGCAGGCGCTTACCACCGAGTAAGACTATTACTTCCTTTTCCTCTTTGCTCACTCGCTCCTTTGCTCCTGGCTCTAGGAAGCAGAAACAGAGCAATAGTCCTACTACATATTCTTTTGCTTTCTATTGGTAGGCTGCCGAGGCATGAGGTAGCACAAAGTGCGAGTTGTGTGTAATTTTCGACACATGCACAGGTGGGGGTTTCACACCAACAAAGCCAGTAGATGGAAGGATATGGCCGTGCAGCGAATAAAATGTCACTCCGAGCCAGGGAGAAAGTCTCCCTCCAGGGCATTCTGCAGGATAAAGAAGGGGGATCCTCGATGGCAGATAGAGCTATCCGGAAAGAGCCGCATATTGCACAGAAAGAGTACCACAGAAATCGTATGCACCCACCCCTTGAAGAAAGCAAAACGCTCTCTGCCCTGCAGCAAGAAACACTCGTTATCGCGATTTAGTCCCGTGCATGATAGCACCTGCACCTGCATCTGTACCCACACGCACAAACGCACACGAACCCCTTGTCGATGTCGGCATATGGCGTACGTGCATGCATGCATTCACCTCCCAAGGTTCCAAGGTTAACGTTAGCTTGCACAAGACTTTGCGAAAAAAACTAGACTTGCGCCACCCCAATACATGATTGGCCGGATGAACTCCCTGACATCCATCCTTCTTTTCCCGCCCGCCACCGTCCCGAACAGGAAAATTTCAGGGAAAATCAAAACACACACCTCCGTCACAACAAGGGAAAAAGTCTCCGATACCCGAATGACCCCCTTTGATCTCAAGAATGTTTGACTTTTCTCTTGACAGGCCAGACATTATGGACGGCAGCTCCTGCGACATGAATTCATGAAAGATACACTCATGTACGATATACCAGGGATCGCGATTGCTACCTATAGCTACCCAGCTCCGGATGAATTGCTGATGCTGCACGCACCGAGCTGCAAGGCAAGAGCTGTGCAGATGGTGGCTGCAGATTGACTGGGCTGGTGGTTCGGGGACTTTGTTTTTGAGTGTGGATGTGCTGCCCTGTCTCCGGGTTCCCCTTGTGTCGCCGGGGAGATCCGGCCTCCAGGGTTTCTACGTCTTGCTGCAGTTGCTGTGCAGGTCAGGTACCTAAGCCTTTGCACGGATGATTGAATGACCTCGGAAATCGGTCTATCTCGCTTGAGCAGCACTCTACCGATAGCTCTTTGGTGCACGCGCGTGAGATGTGAAAGGGCGAAGCAATAAGCCATTTTCTACCAGCCATCCCGCAGCCTTCTCGGCCCCCCTTGTTGCAAGCCACTGCGCACCTCCTCGTTCGACCTCCTTGCAATAACAAGAGACCGTGCGTGTGTGTGTGTGTATACACGCAGACAGACACACACATACAGTGAGGTTTCGACGTCCCGACATCCACCTGTGAAGCTCGAATGTACTCATTGCATTGACCAACCACCTCTTCCATGTAAGCACTTATCCTCGGTCTTTCATTCTCTCAGGACCCAGTCGACTTTATTGCCTGACTTGCTGCACTCATCACACTCTTTTTGTTCCGGCAGTCATCCACCTGTTGCTCATTTCGCAAGAGGTAAAGAGACGGCCATCACATTCTCTAATCCAAAGGAAAGGGCAGAATTCCCGCGAAAGACAGACGTAGTACAAGGCATCCGCAAGCATGTCTGTCAAGCCAATCTCGACTCCCGCTAGAGCTCTCTTACCATCACCGATCGAAAAGACTCCGCCATCGTCCACGAGGAAGAGGGTCCTGAACGAATTGAGCATTAATCTGCCCCCAAGACCACACTCGGCTCAGGAATTCACAACACCCGAACATCCAAACTCGTATAAACGATACCGAAAGGTATCCGAACCACTCTCGGCAACTGGACTCGGTCCTCTGCCTCCTTCGACATTGAAGAGGGACTCGCCGACCGAAGACTCTGTATGGGGTCCGGAGGTCGAAGCTGCCTTCATGAGCGGTATGTTTGGAGAGAAAACCAATCTTCATCGAGTACTGATGTTGTATAGCGATCAAGTCAATTCCAAAACTCGGCCGCAGAAAGATTTGCATAGGGTCAAAGCCATGTGGCAGAAACGAACTCATCGCCGACTTTATCTATCGCCGAACCGGCAAAGTCAGGACGAGGAAGCAGGTCTCCTCGCACATACAGGTACTGAAGCACATTCGACGGGATGACCTCGAATTCCTGGCCCTGGTCGCCGACGGCAAGGACGAAGACCTCGATGCAATCTCGCCCAAATTCGATGCCAAGGACATGGAGAAGCTGGGAAGCATTGATCGTGAGACAATGCTCGAGCAGGACTATCGCTTGAGCCTGCCTCTGGATGATGATCACTCTCCTCTCGGCAAGGCTGGTCGCTTCAAGCTAGAGGCTATGCCATCCAATCGAGCGCACTTGCAACTAGATGAGTTTTGCATCTGGGCCACGAGATCGGAAGTCGGATCAAGTGAGAACCATGTTTCGCACGTCTACACAACCTTCGACAAGAATGCTGCCGTCTCTGTAGCTCCGATCGACGCCGTCTCCGACTGGGCACTGCGATTCCCGTGCTTGCCACAGCTCGTTGCCGACCAGTACTCTGATCAGTGTCCGGTCTATCACCTTCGTGCATCAATGAGCTTGCCTGAAAGCTTGGACCTGGATGGCGAGCAGCAGGTCGTCCTTCGAACTCAATTGTCCATGGCCGGTCTTGTCCAACGTCCACGAGAACAGTGGTTCTGCATTACCCGTGTCTATACCATGGGCAACAAGGTGCTCGAATTGAAGCAAAAAGTTACAAACCAAGACCTAAGCTCCCCCTCCTTGCCGAGTGGTTCGACTCAAAACGTTGGACCTTCTGTAGCAGTTCCATTTGCGACTGACTTCTGGGCTGCGTTCCTTGCTGGTCTCGCAACTCTAGACCAATCGCCTCACAACCTCTCTTCCGAAGATATGAAAGCAAAACGAGAACGAGACTCTTTCAATGCAGTCTCGGGCATCACCGTTGTGCAGGAGATCGCCACTATGGAGACAAGTCTCGAATCATCTAAGCGCTTGAACGTCCTGATCTGGGAGTTCATCAAGACTCGACCAGATGAGATTGGCAGTACTGTCGTAACTCGCATCGTCTTGCCCGATGCACAGCCAGAAACGATCATGCAAGCACCCAGCATGGCTCGTACAATGTCCCAACCGCATTCTCTCCCGCGAAAGAAAGTCGTTCGGCCAAAGTTGAGCACTAACGGCGTCGGCCTCCAGAGAAGTCAGAGCATGGCAGCCGTGCCGCGACAAGCTTTCAATCCCTCTCAACCACCAATGAGTCGACCTCTGATCAGGCAAGTGAGCGGACCAGTGTACACGCAGTTGCAGCAGCAGCAACAGCCGAGCCAGAACTCAGCACGACAAAGCAATTCGATCTATTACCAGCCTCCAGCCGACCATCAGCTTGGTGCTCGCCGGCTGTCGTCTACCACAAATCCTGCTGAGCTCGCACAGAATTACTCCGTACCGACTCAGAACCCAGCTTCGTATGCCATGGCAAGGTCATACTCTGCTCCTTCATGGCCAGCGGGCACCGGTCCAACGCAATATCCATCATCATTGGACACTGGAATCTGGAATGACAATTTCATTGACTGGTCACTGCCAGAATCTGCCGGATACCTCCAGAGCGATTTCCAATTGGCATCGGACGACTTCTTCTCAGCGACACCGAGCAGGTCTCAGAGTACGATTCCACAGAGCTTCGGCATGGAGCACACTACGAGCACTGCCGGCACCGAACTGGATGAACTCGAGGACTCTCGCATGCCTCAGCTTGGGTTCTTCCCACTGACCAATTACTGAAACGTGCACCTCCGCGCGATTGGACTGGAGATAGGAGTAAATATGTAGAGCGATATGGCCGCGATCACACCTGATCCAGTATGATGTTTCCCTTCGAGTGCCATTTACAGATATTTTAGTACATATAATGCTTTTTCACACCACCGCGCCGACCACCGCGTACCAACACGAGGAATCTGCATGTGCCCGACCTCTGCGCCGTGCTCAGAAGTGTTGGCGACGCGTGTACATGTTTTAGCTTGACAAGCGCAGTATGGATCGAGTGAGCGCACGCGTGAATCACACCCACACACAAGAAACGCTCCGAGGAAAGCTAACCGCAAAATCTCGGGATACCCGCGATCCTTCCAGTTTTGTGCCGCGGGCTCGAGTCTGCCTGCTGCCTCAAGACGATACCAGAGTGCCCGTTCAGCTATCGCTAGTTAATCAGCATAATTATCGCCGTTATAGTAGAAGCAGAGCCGTGATTAACGACTCTGGGCAGTTGCAGCTGGTGGAATGAATTGCATCGCATTGAGCAAACCACAACCGAACAATGCCTGGTTGTTTGACATCGTCAAACTGTCTGACGCTGTCGCTGTCTCTACCTCGGCAAACAACATAGCAATCTTTGATGCAGAGACACTCGAGACTCGGCATTGTATTCAAAAAGCTCACGAGGATGTCATCACTGGACTTGTTGGCTCGAATGATGCGAATCAAATCTACTCGAGTTCGCGTGATGGCACAGTCAAGTGCTGGGACACGAGGTCTCGTCAGTCCATCAGGAACTACCGTGCAGCTGCCGGCGTGCTTAGCTTGGCTCATCACCCTGCTTTGGACAAGATTGCTGTCGGGACGGAAATGAAGGGCACGGACGCTATTGTTTCGGTGTACGATGCCAGGTCTCCGAATGCACTTGTATCATATCCGGACAGTCATGGTGAAGATGTCACTTCATTGTCGTGGCACATGCACAACAATCTTCTCTTATCTGGCGGTGGGGACGGTATCATCAATGTCATCGATACCTCGATTGTGGACGAGGACGATGCCATTCTTCAAGTATTCAATCACGGCTCCAGCATCCACCTGGCACAATTCGTGGGTAAGAATGAGGTGCTTGCATTCAGTCACATGGAAACAGCTTCGCTCTACAAGATGTCCTATAACCAAGAGGAAGTGCCGCGAGATGAGGTCAAGGAATTTGGCGATGTTCGCTCAAAATTGGCTATGGACTATGCGATTTCGTTCAATGCAGGCGCTCCTGCGACGCTGTACACGGGTTCCTCTGCTGGACACATCTCCATCATGCCCTTCAACGTCTCCACTATGGACTTTGAGCCCGAGCAGCGCATCGACATGGACAGTGGCACGGAAGTCATCAGATCGGTACACATGAACCATGCTCCCGATTCTTTGGCCGGACCCTTGTTATATGCTGCTTCTGAGGACGGAATTTTGAGACTCTACTCTAAACACGCAGGTATCACAGATGATGTGAAGATAGCACGCAAGAAGGAAAGACGAGAGAGCAAATCAGCCAAGAAGAAGGATACATTGCGCTTCGAACCATATTGAAATATCATACGACTACAGCGATGCACTTGGAATTCTAGTCGTACGATATTTACTCGGATGACTTTCTTGTGATTGCATACTCTTCGACCTGCTCTGTCTCGGTAGACAATCCCAACTCGGAGCCTTTCCGAGAAATTCAAAGGTCGATGGTGCATCGGCGGAACCTATAAAGTGCTCTTGAGGCATCATCGTGTCGGTCTCGTCTGCCCATGGACTTTTCAAATGCACGATCGCTTCGATTTCCGGGTCAGATGCACTGATGGTGGAGATGCTCGCTCCCGTCCTGCTGCTGTTGGTGTCTATAGAAAGTCCATTGGAGGAGCTTCGATTGTGGTGGGAGCTGGCTTCTGTCAAGGATGAGACACTGCTTGGTTGACTCACTGGTACCAAGTCTGGCACGTTGGGACGCTTCAGTGGAAACTGTTCCAAGAGTTGTGCATATGACAATTCAGCGTGATCAAGCTTCGCTAATGTCGTCGATTCCCTGTCGTATCGACTTTCGACCGAGTCGCGATTGAGAGAGTCCTTGGGGATTGAATCGGGGTCGAGGATACACTTTGAGCTCTCGTCAAGGTACTCGTCGAGATGTCTATCAATCATGGAGTCTACCGTGTGGAAGTGCTTTGGCGAGACCAATTCCGTGAATCGATCTTCCTCCGCCAAATTCGATTCGCGTTGACGAGCAGCTGCACGCGAAGTCACTTCGTACCGCCTTATATTACCCACTGCATCCTCGTCCTCGACCTCAATCTCCTCGACGAGCGCCGTCATGACGTCGAAACTGTAATGCGCCCTTCGCCCCACAAACGGCCAGCTCGTCCGGATGGCCATGGATTGACGACGCAACGGATCGACGTCCTTCAATTCCACCAGTCCCGAAAAGTAATTCGGGTCATAGACAATCACCCTTTCGCGCTGCTCCTCCTCCTCTTGTTGCCGCCGTCCTTGCTCGAGTTCCAGGTGTATGCCCACCATGAGATCCAGCAACTGGTCTTCCGGGACATGTAATTTCCGTACCACGGGGATGCCCGCCATTTTGCGTAAATTTGTCGCTGAAAAGAGCGGCGGCGCATGACGATGTGAGGTCGTGTCTTTCGGCGATGTCGGCACCGGACCGGTGCGCAAGGTATGTCTCATGCTTCACTCCAGACTTTTGTAAGAGTGCGAAGAGGGATTTTCCGTTCGAGTCACGGTCGGTCTGCGCTTGTCTTTATGGATATGCTGTACTTTCGGAACGAAATGTCGAAACAGGGTCGAAACATCAGTAATGATTGGAATGTGTCAGGTCATCACATCCGAGACAATCAATGTTTGCTCCTTCGCGGACAAATCAGCAAAACGACGAATTGCTACAGAACTCCTTCCGACTGCCTTCTGTAGGTGTCAATCGCAGCCTCTGCTCGTTCTCAAGATAAAAAGTGAAGTTTATGGGATGCAGGAGGATTGATTCATGGAAGTGCCATCACGATACACACAATCAGTAATGCGACCAAACTTGAAAATTGAGAAAATTCCTTGCATAGACCTTTCCACATCAAGTATGCTCAATAGCCAAATATTGAAGTTCAAAGACACTTTGGTGCAAGTTGATCTGCTTCTGGCGAGCTTGAATTGTGTCTTCAGTCTTGCGAATTAGAGTTTTCGTCACTTTGTTCGTCCTGACTTGGTGATACTTTCGACACTCGTCCAACGAGTAGAGTAGATGTACTTTCCTGGTCTTTCTCGTTCGAGGTCTCGGCGGGCAAGGTCGACGGGGTTCTGCTTATATCCGTCAATGTGTTCTTGCTGCTGTTTGGGAGGGCGCGTCAACAGCCAGCAAAACACAGCGGACAACGCCGCGATTGGTCAGTGGTTGTCCACCAATGCTTGACGCAATTCCAGCCAGTAGTTTGACTGGGCACAGAGCCTAGGGCACATCGAGAACGACACTGCTCAACCAAGTCATGCCCTTGACTCTCAGCGCAGCGGCGTGTAGCACCCGCTGGACACAGAGTGCTTCGCATAGCGTCCTCCCCTGAGTCGCGCGCCTCCTTTACGTCGCTCGACCGACTTTGGCTAAGCTCGACCTATCGCAGCTGAACAAGGAAACTTCACTGATTGTCATCAACCAGGAAATGTCGCGTTTCCACTGTCACTGAGCGTGCGTTAGGACATCTAAGCACCGTTTCCGCCGTTTATACCTTGCTGAGTTTGCCTGTATGCCCCAGACTTTCGCCAATTTTCTGCGTCGTTTGTTCAAGGATTCCTGCTGCCAATGCGGTGCGAAGTCCATCAGAAGCCACGACAGAAATCGCATGCGATGACTCATGGCTGCTACCACCGGTGTGACTGAGCTCAGCGCCCGACTGCTGCCCAAACAAGCTTTGCATGCAACATCAAGTGGATGCACGGCTTCATCCGTATTCCAAGCCAGGCATTGCATCACCTTTCCAGCCGTGAATACCTCCCGCAGCCGTGTCCAAGAGTCTGGTGATCTACCCAGGAATTCCTGCCATGCCAGTGTCCGCTCTCGAGAGCTGGCGCTGTAGTTAAAAGCGGCTCTCAGTGTCTCCACATCAACGGGATCCTTACGAATACCCATCGCAATGCTGAAACCCTTGATGATAATACTGTCTATGTCTACATTATTCCTCTTCGCCCAATCAAGGTAGGTGTCAGACTGAAGGGTAGGAAGCATAGGCACTTGTCGAGCTGCCCTGGTTCTGGAGCGTGTTGTGACCATAGCTGTTGTACAGGCTATACAGATGTCTGGGAACTAAAGTCCGGTCGAGTCCCTGTATTGATATACTTGGCGATGCCAGCATCGTCGCGAGGAGCAGAAGAGCTGCAAGAAAGTGCCAACTACCGGCTGAGACAACGAGTAAGCAGTTGTTACATGTGTCAAACAAAAGGACCTACGAGGTACTAAAGGAAACGACATCATGCTCAACAAAGACAAAGGGTCGGTGGAGACAAATCCAAGGAGGAGCACTCTGGCCCTGCCGCCCGGCTGGTACGGTAAGCCTTCCCGCATCCATGAGACCTCCCAACCACCAAACTACGTACGGTACCGGTATAGGCTGCACACATTTGTGAACCATGAGCGCAAGGTCGGTGGATTGAACATGCTATCACGATACATGTAAATTGTGGTAGTAGAGATTCAAGATTTAATGGCAGAGAGACTATCCTTTGAAAGACAGAGCAAGGAAAGTGTGGTCATGAGCCGAGTCGATATTGTTTCTATATCACGTCCGGGGCTTTGTGGTTTCCTTGTTTTGCTAGGATTATTCACAGATCGGTGTCCCACCATCTGGATCTTTGACACGGAAGTTGCCGAAGAGAGGTGCTTTCTGAAGTGCCTTCATTACTACTGCCGCCTAATGGCCCTCGTTCCCGAGTGTCTGCCTGAAAGGACTCTTTAAGGGGTGGTTCAAGGACGACCGCAACACAAAGTGTTGAGACTTGACACGACTGAGCAAAAATCGGAAGAGCCTTCCCGTGAATACGTGCCTTGTCTTGTGCCTAAAACGTAATCAAGTTTGAAATCCGATGAAGCTAAGATAAGATCATGCGTCATATGAGACGATCCAAGTCTCTGCCCATCGTCGAGTCATTCCGTCCATCGATGCAACAACGAAAGTACCGAATAGATTGCATCAGAGGCCGTATAGAAAGACCTCGCAAACAGACATCGCGACGTCGGAGTTCTTTCGCAAAGAAATGGCATGAGAGTGAAAGATGCTCAATCTTCGAACCTCCTTGCATCCTGCTGCTTTCTTACTGGACGGGACATGTCAAGAGATCTTTTTCGTAACAGTTTTTGTTTTCAGTATTCAGGTAAAAAACCTTCGTTCTACAGACTTAAAGTGTAAAACAGAAGTAGGGTTGTGTGTCTGAGAGACAAATAGAAGTGCGAGACTCGCGGTGTCCTTTTATAGAAGATAGAAGAAAGAGAGAGACGGAGTCGAGAGAGATAGAAAGAAACAAGAGTCGCAATTGCCAGTCTTTGTAATACGTGTCAGATAGAACCGGTGCTGGCGATGCCATGTGCGGCTGCCATTTGATATCATGTGATGGTGTCAGATAGCGATCCCTGCTTCCAAGATTCAGATATACTCGGTAAAAGCATCGTGGCGATCAGCACTAAGCGGGGCAATCAGTTAATGTTTGTCCTCTTTGGTGACCCTGCAGTTCGTGGTCCTTCGAGCTTCCCACTCTGTAAGGACAAGTGTCTCGTTGTCGCGGTATTGGTGCTGCTCACGAAGAGATTCTCCATATACGTTCGTAGCCCTGAACCTTCATCGAACTGTCATTCCGCGAAGAGGACAGCTTGCATTTGATGAGCAGCCGAATGGACGAATAGATGACAAACGTGTGGAAGTCTTGCCACGTTGTGCACAGCATAAATCTTTTCAGTATTCAACTTTGTGCCTCACACCCTCCATCAAGTGATCAGTTACCAGTCTAATGACGCTTCTCTCCATGTGAGGAATGCCGTGCCTCTCTGCGGCGTGTCTCTGCCCTCGTGGACTTTCTCGAGAAGTGTAAGTGCAAATATATATATTACACACACGAGTTCAGCCTCTATCACCACCTAGCATGTCCATGGATCCCCAGCCCAGAGTGAGCGTTCGATAAGGCTCCACGATTCCACCAACCTTCCAACGTTGGAAGATCTCAAGCCGCAATACAATGGACACGCCATTGAAACCTGTTTGAGATTTACAGCTTCCATGGTTCTCGAGCTCCCCAAAAAAACCTAATTCAGCCTCGCAATTTTCACCACGAGATTTCAAGTGCAATGTGTGCGAAACAACCACTAAAGAGCACGCTACCAACACCTGTTTGAGGCTGAGTTTCGCAACTCGATCTGTCTGACCATAAGAAGGTCGGATTCCCCCAACCAAAAAATTTCGGGCGCCAGCAGCAACTACATTCGAACAATGTCTCATGGACCTGATCAATCCTCATTTTCCTCTGCAGGCTAGAAGTTGGATCTCGATATGAGCCAGTCACGAAGGCGTCGGGCAATCGTCATGCTCGGTCGAACTCTGATGCAAGAATACTCTGACGCTCTGCTGCACATACGGGCACACTGAAGCAATAGTCTGAGACATGTTCGACTTGGAAGCTATGTGGTGCAGTCGTCACGGTATGCGCACTGCAGAGCACGACCATTCCTAGGAGGACATCCAATTTTTACTTTATGGTGTCTCTCCGGTCCAGGTGCGAGGATGTCCTCGCACCTCTCTTGGGGGCCTTCGGTCCTCCTTCTCCGGTTCTCCGAGAGTCTACTAGATTTTCTCGGAGTACTGGGGAAGGAGGATCGAAGTCCCCCTCCTAAAAAGGATCCGGATAAAACGCACACAAACGCGCACCTTGCGGTGCCTTTATTACTATAGTAAGAACCATCCTAATAGCCCTTCTTTCCCAGTTCTCCCTGAAGGCCGAAGCCCCCAAAGATAGATGCGAGGACGACCTCGCACCAGGGTCAGAAGTGACGCCATCAAGTAAAATGGATGGCCTCCGAGGTATTCCGCCTTCTGTCGTGAGCATATAGTTGTGCAAGCGTATATCCTTCCCCGCACAGTAATAACCGTCGTTTGCAATTAAGATAATGTATAGAGAGACATTGATCTAGATCAGACACGTCGTGGCAGCATTTCAGCATTGATGTGAACCAGCAGGCGGTGTCCTCCCGCTTCGTAGTGGAATAGCATAAAAAGGCATGGACGTCTTTAATAATTTCATCGTCTTCATGGCGCAGAATCGAGGTCCTATAAGTAATATTGTCCAGTGCGAGTCGTGCACGCGTACGTTCACCAACAATCGATCTCTTGCACGTCATTGCAGCCAGAGCCACCGCGCCGAACTGCCTGCTGACCATCATTGCTCCAATTGCGATGCCAAATTCGTGCACAGGAAAGGTCTTGTGGCTCATAACAAGCGGTTCCATGGCCCGGACCGAGACCTAGGTCGTCCCGAATTCAAGTGTCTGACATGCAATGTCTCGTACCACACCGACGCCGGTTTGCAGCAGCACTTCATCAAGAAGCACCTGACTAATCGGGATTACCCATGCCTGGTGTGCGACAAGCGGTTCCTTAGTGAGAACCATCTGCACACTCACTTGCAGGAAGTACACACGTACGCCGACTTATCCCCAGGATTGCAGGTTGAGCAACTGTCGTGTTACGTCTGTCACGAACTGTTTGCCTCCGCAGCGCGACTCGAACGCCATATTGAATTCCGACACTTCGAGAAATCCGCCGGTGCTTATCCCTGTCCCGTATGCGAACAAAGATATGCCACCAGAAAGGCCTGCTATGACCATGCGCGTGTCACCCACTCCGACCAGCTCAAGCCAATTTGGCCGAATCAGTGCAGCCTCTGTAAGCGATCGTTCCCCACTCAGCGTGGCCTCGTCAATCATTGAACACGGAACCACCCGCTGCCGACCTTTGGCGACCATCAGTGTGGATTGTGTCTCCGTCGCTTCGACACCCCAGGCAAGTGGTCGTTCCACAAACTTACTGCACACTACCCCAGAGTGACTAGCCAGGCAGTTGCGTCTCATTCCTACCAGTGTACGGTACCCGAGTGCGAAAGGAAATTCGTCAGTATTGAGGGTTTATCCTTTCATGAGGCACATAGCCATTCCCAGTCGAGCCTGCACTATCGCTGCGGTTTGTGCACTTTCACTGCCTCTTCTGGACCGGAATTGCGAGAGCACCATGCCTCGTCTCATGTTACCTCGGAAAGGTCGTCGTCACAAGCTCTCTTCAATTCCTCCGACACGGATGAGGATCCGACAGAGGCGAACGAACCCGGGGTTAATTTGTCCATCGCACGATCGTTGAGACAACGCACCACCACAACTCATACAGAGAGACTCGATGTCGAGCAACGGCCGACTCCCCAGAAAGGGTATTCCCGCGCCTTAAATGTCACCGGTCAACGTACCTTTACCGATTTTGAGTCTGTCCGCCCTGAGATAGGATATGCGACCATCCTGGAGTCCAGCCATGGACACGAAGAAGCCCCACCCGTTGTCGAGTACCCTCCCGAATTTTCGCAGCCAGACGAAGAGGAGGATTACTGGATTCTCCTGGGTTTAGATGTCACAGCGTCAGTCCCCAACCCCGAGAGGGAATTTTGGTACCGTCCTACCAAACCTCTACCGTTCAGTTCTTTCGAAGGCTCAATCCGTGTCCCTGTATGGGGTCAATGCAATTTAAAATTCGAGGTATATCTATCTTCCATACACAAAATCCGGGGAGGTAAATTCTTCATCTTCGAACTTCCGAAAGATTTCGTGATGGCAGTCGTCACCAGAGCACCTCTAGCGACGTGTGCTTCGTATGGAGCAATCCGGTACGGAGTGTGCTTGGGAATATTCCCCAATGGCTGTCCCGAGGAACTTGTTGATGGGCTAGAGGAGTGTGATTTCACGAACGGCCTTCCCACGCATGCCAACGCTCTCCGATTCCTAACCCGCGATCCGAATGTATCGTCGCGAAATTGTGATCCGTTTCTAAAGAAGCTGGCTTCTTGCTTCCTATGGTAGCCTGATGGCGAATTCCTGCGCTCGGACCTGCGATTGCACGGACCATACCTGTTTCACCAAGCCAAAGCCAGAGAGTCTCGGCTATCCATATTGACCATAAGACTTCCATAATATGTCTGCGCACGTAGACCTGATAATTCAATTACCCTCTTTTGTCATTTGTAGTCCGAACCGTTTCTTATGCACGTCAAGTCAGTCAATATGCGAATGCAGTCGCCCCTAGACTCTGGCCAGCATCGTACCACCGGATTCATCCCAGATCGAACTTGGGCCGTGTTGCTCAAAGCCGACCTTTTGTGCATGAATGAACTCAGTCCAAGCATTCATCAGGCGCTGTGGAAAGACCAAATACGCCAGCTCACCCGGAAGCCGATAACCATCTCCATGCCTGTAGCCGGTGCAAAAGTCGGACTGTTGAGCACCATGAGCCCAGAGTATTGCCAGATTTCAATACATCCTGATATGACTCAGCATGAACGTGTGGGAACTTGGATACTGAACTTGAGAACACCTTTACTAGATGGAGAGAGCTACACGGATCAGGTGGTCATATGCGTCGTGTACGCCCCTGCGGAGCCGCGGGACCGCGCCGTATTCTTCCACCGTGTCTTAGGGCCAATACTCACCAAGGTGTCAGCACTCTCGAATCCCCCCGAACCTGGCCAGGAGCAGATACCTCTCCTGATTACCGGTGATTTCAACGACTATCCAAGCGCCCTAGATGCCGAGCATGGTCTGTACGATGGTACCCGGTCGTGGCCTCGTCTGCTTCAACCCGTCCTTAACGCGGCCCATATATTCGACTTGTATCGCCGTAGAGAGCCTGGCGGACAATCGTTCTCATATTCCCGACAGGTCACCGGTCAAGCATCGACTACCGCTCGGCGACTCGATCATCTACTCACAACTCTTTCGGGAGAGCGAGTCGTGCACACAATAGAATACTCCGAAAAGCCCGAGTCGACTTACTTAGACCACTGCACCATCAATATACAACTGCGTGGGACCGTCGGAGAAAAAGAACATGGCCGGTGGCGACTGCACCCTAACTTACTACTATCAGAGTCCTTCCGAGACTTCCTAGAAGGCCGTGTCACCTCCTTTGATTTATCCCACAGAGCCTTCTCACCGGTGAACTACCTCAACGAGTTGGTACTTTTCGTCCGAAACGAATCAGTAAAACGTCTCACTATGCAGCGCGACGGATGGCACCGGAAGGACTTAGACGATGGCTACATGACTCGTCGCCCAAATATCTCCGCTGCTCTGTCGACCACCATGCTAGAGCATGCCAGAAGTCAAACGTTGTCGGCAGAATACATCGAGAGTTCCGTTCTGCACACAATGTCAACCGAGTTGAGGAGGCGCGTCAAAATCCAAAGCGAGGAGAGACGTCCCACTGGATTCTCCAGGGATGTTATGCTGAGGAACACGGGATCTCGCACCCTGTTCTCGAAACTAGAAAATCCATTCCTGCCGGGTGAGGTGACTTCGGCTCCGGAAGTGATCCGAGACTGGATCGCTGAATATTACGATCAACTCTATACTCCAGACTCGATTGAATATGACACGTCCTTCGACGTCGAGGCCGACCTGTTTCTCTCCGCTGCCCATTATCAAAATACACCCGGGGACCGAATACCTCCGTCAGCCCACAAGCGACTCGCCCGTCCATTGACATTAGAAGGGTTGACCTCCGCTGGGAAAACTGCAAACCGCTCTAGTGCTGCGGGCATATCTGGCCTCCCTTATCAATTCTGGAATCTGTTCATGGCGACTCTGGGACCGATCCTATTATCCCTGTCTCTCGCCCTCAGCAGTGGTGCCTCTCTGGGAAAGAACAAACCTAAAATCCCTGTGACACTCCTTTACAAGTCGAAAACACGCTCAAATATCCGTAATTATAGACCCATCGCTCTCATAGATACTCATCTCCGGATCATACTTCGAGCAATAACACACATCATGGGACCGGCTTTATACAAAGCTATACCTCCAGGTCAAACTGCATTTCTCCCTAAACGCTGGATTCTTACAAACGTGCTGACCCTCTTCCTTATTTTCGAAGCAAAAAAACTTGGGATATTAGCAGATGACGCACCTATCATGGTGTCTCTTGATCAAGAAAAAGCCTATGACAGAGTGAATCGAAAGTGGCTGTGGAAGATATTCCGGTTCTACAACATCCCCGACCGTCTCAGGCAATTGTATCAATCCTATTACGAGAACGCAGTGGCTTGTTACCTTGTGAATGGAACCTTAACCCGCGTAGTCGCGCTCGGGTGTGGCTTGCTTCAAGGAGATCCGAGCTCGACCCTCTTGTATATTCTTACCCTGCAGCCCCTCCTGAACCGGTTCGAAAACGCTGACCTTGGACTCACGATCCGATCGCCCACGTTCGGCTCCATCATCATTACCTATGCCGCGTTCGCGGATGATGTTTGGCTGTTCTTGAAGAGCTGTGGTGCTTGGACTCGAGCCTTGGAATTGATAAAGGCATACTCCAGACTCTCCAATGCCAGATTGAACGAGTCGAAAACTAGGGTCCACAATCTGCTACCAGGGCACACTACCCCACCTGGCCTTCAGCCTGTGACCGATGAATTTATCTGCCTCGGAGTCCCTATGCGTGTGGACGGGAACATCGCGACCTGTTCATTGGAAACGCTTATTGCCAAGGCGACCAGTTCCTGCCATTGGTCGGGGTTCACTGCCTATTCCATCGTTGGCAGGGTTCATCTGGTCAATTCGCTGATAACTAGCAAGTTATGGTACGCCCTGCAGATTGGCCCGATCGCTCCTTGGGTATGGCGTCGGATGAGACAGTTCATGGTCCCATATATCTTTCACTCTCGTAGGTGTCCCGTCGCATTCCCAATTATATGCCTTCCCAAACATCTCGGAGGGTTAGGGCTCCTGGACCCGGAAGCAATGACGACTGCTCTCGCTGGTAAATGGATAGCGCTCGGTTTGACTGAAAAGAGCCAGGTTGGCCGCTTCTTCCGCCTAATACTGGCTGAATCTTGCAGGCAGGCAGGTTTAGACGTGCTCAGCGCGGTGTTGTACTATCCCAACCAAAGAATATGTTCTGAGTTGAGTCCCTTCTTCAGCCGTGTGCAAACAAGCACCAAGAAGCTACAGGCGTCGATTGCATACGAATCACTGGCGCTCTGTGACCTGGACCAAGTATTGTCGCTTCCCTGGCTACATCCCACCTTATTCGAAAACAGTCTCACACTGTCCGAGAGAGAAAAGCGCACCTCGAGGTGCCTTTATTACTATGTAGAACTACCCTTAGTAGCCCTCCTTCCCCAAGGCCTCCCCATGGGCCGAAGCCCACGAGGAGTGGAACGAGGACGACCTCGAACCAGGTTCCGGAGTGTCGCTACCACGTAAAGTGGATAGGTCCTCGAGAATAAAATTGAAATTCGTTTTGTGTAACCTAGCGCTCGAGCCCTCTGAAACTAGACTCAAAACTTCGTGTTTCTCGAGATGAACCGCGATTGCATTTTTATGTAGCCCTGCCCTCACCGCTGACCGATGTCCGCTACCACGCAAATTGGATAGGTCCTCGAGAATAAAACTGAAATTCGTTTTGTGTAACCTAGCGCTCGAGCCCTCTGAAACTAGACTCAAAACTTCGTGTTTCTCGAGATAAACCGCGATCGCATTCTTATGTTGCCCTGCCCCCACCACTGACCGATGTTCGCTAATACCAACGACCATACCAGCGCTATAGATTATGAGCGAGAGCAAGTCATCCCAAAGCAACCATGGTCATGCACCGCCGGAGGCGACCAAGAGCCGACCAGTCCTGGCTGTGCCGAAATCCTGTGAGTCTTGTTCCCGAGTATTCAAGAACACACTCGCTTTGGCTCGCCACAGGAGTCACGTCCACCGCGACAAACTCCCAGATACTTACCGATGTGATTTGTGCGATACCAAATTCGTCCAGAAAAAAGGTCTTGTTGTGCATCAAAAGCTCTTCCACTCTGAGACTAAGATCGAGAAGAATTTCAAATGTATGACGTGCCCTATGTCGTACGCCACCAGTGCTGGATTACAACAACACTTCGTCAAGACTCATTTGTCTAACAGAGATCACATCTGCCCCGTATGTCCAAAACGCTTCCATAGCGAGTCTCATGTGCACGCGCACTTGCAGCTGGTTCATGCTTATGAAGATCTGGGTGACAAGACGGCTGAAATATCCTGCTACGTCTGCCACGAATTATTTGCGTCCGACACCCGTCTGCAACTTCACATCGAGTTTAGGCACTTCGAAAAATCCAGTGGTGCGTGGCCATGTCCAGTCTGCCACGAAAGGTTCCTCACTCAGAAATCCTGCTATGATCATGCCCACCGAGTTCATGCTGGAAGCAGTAAACCACTCTGGCCGTACTGTTGTACAAATTGTCCAAAATCCTTTCCCACACAGAGAGGACTGGTCAATCACCAGACCCAGTACCATCCTCCTGAAACATATGGCGATCACCAATGCCTGTTGTGTCTCCGACGGTTCGACACACGTGGAAAGTGGTCCTTTCATCGGCATATTGCCCACTTCAACAGAAGTATACGTCGCCCTTTCCTGACCCACCCCCACCAGTGTGTCAAGATAGCGTGCTCGAAGAAATTCGCCAGCGCCGAAGGTCTCGAGTTCCATGAGACCCATAGTCACTCACGCGTTGGCGATCACTATGAATGCGGCTTGTGCGAGGTCCAAACCTCCACCAGTACGAGGCTCAAAGAACATCACGCAGCCAAGCATGAAGCAACGCCAGAGTCTAAACTGTTTAACAGCGATTCAGACACGGAGGACGATCAGGAGAACGACAGCGTTTCTCCCTCTCTATTCCTCAGTCATGGGCCTGAGACGCACCCCAACGAGGCTTCTGCTCCTTCCCACGTCATGCGCCTCCCGGCCGTACCACATAATAAGCTTCGGAAGGGATATTCCCGAGCTAAAGTTCTCTCCCATCGGCGTCAATTCACAGCGTTTGAATCCCCGCGTGAAGCAATCGAACATTCCGCGCTGTTGAAATCTAGCCACGGCCACCGGACTGCCCCCGAAGACGACAATCCCGTTCCCGTTTTCCTGAATGATGACGAAGAGCAAGACTATTGGGATCTGATGTGCTTGGAGACCAATGGCCCCAGCCAAGAACGCGAGTTCTGGTATCGAAAGGAAAAGCCGCTACCCTTCGACAGCTTTGAAGGCCCGATGTTCGTACCCATTTGGGGACAAAGTAATATGCACGTACAGGTATATTTGTCATCTTTTCACAAAGCGCGCGGCGGGAAATCCTTTATCTTCGAATACCCAAAATCCTTCGTACTGTCCATTGTAAGGCGGTTGCCCCAGTTCTCATGTGAAACGTTCGGAGCAATTCGGTATGGAGAGCACATAGGAATATTCCCCAATGGTTGTCCCGAGCAACTCGTGGCCGGTCTTACAGAGTGCGACTTCTCGAATGGGTTCGTTTCTCATACGCATGCGTACCACTTTCTGATCCGGGATCTGGACACAGCCTCAACCCGCAGTGACGATTTTCATAAGAAAACAACTTCCGGCTTCTTATGGTAGCCCTGATGACAGATTGGCCATTCCAGCGCATTGACCGCCTCGAAGAAGCCTGCCCGCCTCCCTGGCCATACTATATAAGCTTGCCTAGGTAGTTCGTATCATTCCACTCCACGTCCCTAGAACGTGCTGTTTCGGTCATTTGTAGGCCACTCCCACCAGGGGGATTGTCTCACTTCCCAATATCGTCATGCTCATTAAGTCCTTAAATATGCGAATGCAATCCCCTTTGGATGCTGGCCAAAGTCGCCTTAGCGGCTACATTCCAGATCGCACTTGGAGAGTGTTGCTAAAGACGGATCTCATATGCATGAACGAGCTAAGTCCAAACATACATCAAGCTTTATGGAGAGACCAGCTTCGGAAACTAACCCAGAAACCAATTTCCATCTCCCTGCCTTTGCCAGGAGCGAAAGTCGGCCTCGTCAGCTTAATGGACCCGAGTTATTGTCAGATCAGCCTCCATCCTGACTTCCCTCAACACGAGCGTGTAGGTACCTGGTTGCTGCATCTAAGAAGTCCCCTTGTAGAAGACGACGTTCATACCGACCAGATTATCGTGTGCGTCGTATATGCTCCGGCGAATTCGCAAGAGCGCTACGAGTTCTTCAGAAGTGTACTAAGCCCTTTAATTATCAAGGTTGCACGGCTCGCTGATATCACCATCGAATCAGTGTATTCCCACCAACTCCCACTTCTCATCACCGGGGACTTCAACGACTTTCCGAGTTCGCTCGATACCTCTAGCGGCTTGAACGAAACCGGGCGATCCTGGCTTGAGTGCTTGCAGCCCTCTCTGAATCATGCCAACGTCTTTGACCTGTATCGAAGGAGGGAACCGGGAGGTCAGGCCTTCTCCTACTCTCGCAAACTCCCTGGCTCAGATAACAGCTTCTCCGCCAGGCGGCTAGATCATTTATTGACTAACAAAGCCGGAGAGAAAATAGTCTGCACGCTCCAGTATTCATCGAAACTGGAATCAACATACCTTGACCACTGCACCTTGGATGTCTCCCTACGCGGAACCGTGGGTGAGAAAGACCATGGTCGCTGGAGGATGCACCCCAATCTGCTCCTGTCACCATCTTTCCAAGCATTCCTCACAACTCAAATTGCGATGTTTGTCCAGACTCATGCTCGATACTCCCCGGTAAACTACTTAAACGAACTGGTGCTTTTCATACAGAACACCTCTGTGAAGCATCTGACAATCCTTTGTGAGGGTTGGCGTCAAAAGCAATTGAAAGACAGTTATCGATATCTCAGTGCGACCATCCTTGACTCGCTGTCGAACAACTCCTCCGACCATGCGCAAGCGTCATCAGGAATCGAGACGTTCATCGAGAGTTCAATTCTGTACAGTTCTACCGAGCAATTACGCCGCAGAGTAAGAATACAAAGCGAAGAAAAGCGTCCCACCGGGTTCTCTCGCGACGTCATGTTGCGAAGTGCAGGGTCCAAAACGTTATTCACCAGCTTGAACAACCCCTTCGAAAGTGGCGTGAGCTCATCAAATCTCGTAGTTATTCGTGAGTGGATTGCAGACTTCTACACGCTGCTATACACTCCGGATGCCATAACTTATGACCTGTCCTTTGATCACGAAGCAAACGATTTCCTGTCCCAAGCGCACTACAACAACATCCTGGGCGACCGGGTATCTTCTTCTGATCACAAACGACTCGCACAGCCCTTGAGCTTAGACAGACTTACCACTGCTGGCAAAACCGCCAATAGCTCTAGTGCGGCTGGCATATCCGGGCTGCCCTATCAATTCTGGAACATGTTCATGCACATTTTCGGTCCTGTTCTGCTCTCGCTTTCTTCCGCACTCATGAAAGGGACTTTGCTTGGAAAGCATAAACCTGTCATTCCTGTAACACTCTTGTATAAGGCCAAAAGCCGGGCAGATATCAAAAATTACCGGCCGATAGCCCTCATCGACACCCACCTGCGCATCATTCTCAGAGCAATTGCCCAGCTCCTGGGACCAGCTCTCACCAAGGCCATTCCGGAAAATCAGACTGCCTTCCTCCCGAAGCGTTGGATTATCATGAACGTTTTGACTTTATCTCTTGTTTTTGAGGCAACACGTCTGCGTATGCTAAATGATGCAGCTCCACTTCTCATTTCACTCGACCAGGAGAAAGCGTATGATCGCGTCAATCGGCTGTGGCTTTGGAAGGTATTTCGGTTTTATAATATTCCTGATCGACTCAGGCTGCTCTATCAGTCCTACTATGCTAACGCAGTCGCCAAATACCTGGTCAACGGCATTTTTACCAAAGTCATCAGCCTGGGTTGTGGACTATTGCAAGGAGATCCCAGCTCAACTCTGCTCTACATCCTGACCTTACAACCCCTCCTAAACAGGTTCGAAAATGGTAACTTGGGCTTGACTATTACATCTCCCTTCTTTGGCAGCGCTGTCGTTACTTATGTAGCGTTCGCGGATGACGTGTGGCTCTTCCTCAGAGGCCTGGAAGCCTGGGACTCCGCCCTTGCCCTCATCAAATCGTATTGTCGTGTTTCCAACGCGAGGCTAAACGAATCCAAGACACGATTTCATTCCTTGCTCCCGGACTCCCCTATTCCCGCCGGCCTTGTTCCTATCAAGGACGAGTTTATAACGCTCGGCATTCCCATGCGCCCTGATGGGCAAATCGCCAAGGTGTCTCTCGAGACTTTGCTTGCTAAGGCAGCAAATACATGCCACTGGTCTGGTTTCTCAGCGTACTCCATTGTGGGTCGTGTTCACCTTGTCAATACTCTAATCACCAGTCAACTGTGGTACAGCCTTCAGATAGGACCTATCCAACCCTGGGTCTGGCGTCGAATGCGCCAATTTATGACTCCATACATTTTTCAGGCTCGACGATCTCCTGTAGCCTTCCCCGTCGTCTGTCTGCCCAAAAACCTGGGTGGACTTGGACTCCTCGATCCCGAAGCTATGACCACCGCACTCGCTGGAAAGTGGATCGCTCGAGGTCTGATCGACCAAAACCAAGTTGGTCGTCTGTTTAGACTTGTTTTTGCCGAGGCTTGTAGAGCTGCCGGCATGGATGTCCTCTCCGTTGTCCTGTATCGCCCAGGCCAGCACACCAGTCGGAAGCTCAGTCCATTCTTTCAACGTGTGCAGCAGACTTTCAAAAAACTGCACGCTTCTATAAACTATGAATCCCTTGTCCTGTGCGACACTGATCAAGCTCTGTCACTACCCTGGCTGCACCCTACGCTGTACCAGCAAGCCCTTGGGTTATCCCGGCGAGGCTTATGGAGAGACGATGCCAAAAACCTTTCAATCTCCCGTCAGGCTGAACTGGCGAGGGACAATATAGGCGCAACCTTCCGCGATGTCCTATTCTGGAACTTCGACACTGGACGTATGTCAGTATTGTCAGCCGGCATGGCAAAATCAATGGGTACAAGCCCGCGCTACAGCTCTGAGACAGTCTCGAAGCAAGTCGAGATTCGTGGGTCATGGTCATTCATTTCCAAGCACTTAGAAAGTTCCATGAAGAAGGATTTATCCCAAGAACTTTGTACCAAATTGCTCACGCTTGTCAAACCCAAGTGCTGTAACACTGTTCGAACCAGCGCTTCTGGCCGCAGCTATGTTTTCACCTTCGCCACTGGAACTTTCGAACTAGAAACCATGATACCCTGGCACCTGATTCGCCTAGGAAATCGTCTATGCAGCGACTACGCAGTCAAGGCAGCCAGACACTTCATACAGACGCGTTTTCATGCGCCTGGGTTCGTCTTCGTACCGAATCATCAGCTGCCCTTTCCTAGTACCAGGGTTGCAGAGGCTCATTGGAGGTCTCAATGGCGGGAATTGCACGTTCCGTATCGTACTCTCAGCCATGTGTCTATTCTATATTTGGTCCTCCATAATCGTATCCGAGTCGCGAGAGACCACTCTGTGCAAGAAACCCTCGATCTCCCTACGACCCCAAGGGCCACTATTTCAGGTATGAGCCAGGAGCACAACGAATATAGTGATCCATACGCAGAAGACTATGGCGAAGAAGATATTACAGACACCCACCCTGATGGCTTCTCAACCGATAACCCGCGAACCCCGTCAGGGAGCCCCGTAAGCGACCACCCTTCGATCAACATTGATACTGCCAACTCTACAGAGAGAATGAACGCTTCCCGTTCCACTACCTTTCCGGGACTAATAGCCGCGGACCTCGTGGACTATGAACGCAGGGCCTATGCCACGATCGAATGTCAAAACTGCGATTTAGATATGAAAGATACCACTGGTCACGCTATAGCTGAGTGTCCCGCCGTTCAAGAGTACTGGAAGTCCTTAGTACCCTTTCTACTGGCTACAATCGCCCCTGAAGGTGACCTCAGCGCTCTCCGCACCTCATGCGAAGCCCTTCTTGCACGACGCATCACAAATTTACAAGTGCTCTTTTGTTTTCCCTCGTTGAAAAAGGTGATCCGACGGGGCGGTTCTTCTTGGTGGCGACTGATGACTTGGCATTCCAGTGCTTTGGCAACATTATACAAAGCCCGTGAAGAGGAGTTCAAGAGAGCCTGGATGGCGAAGAGACGGCCACAACCGTTGAACTTCATTGTACTGCCAAGAAAATTCGAGCGAGAATATCGTCTGACGATCATGGATTTGTTGATAGACGCGAAGCAATCCGATGTCACCATGGATCGAAAGAAGAGTGACATATCCCATCATCACCGCCACAAAAAAGCCTTTTATTCCAAGTTCCTGGACGGCAACAACGTGATCAGAATAACTGGCGGAGAACGTACCGACCGACCTGCGTTTTCCTTCAATGATATCTTTTTGTAACTGGTTTTGCATAATCTGTAATTTCTACAAAAAGAATTTTCTTTTTCTTTTTTCTTCTTTCCTCTTGACTGGCACACATCACTGTGAGCACCGTTCCAAGACCGCGCGCGATCAAAAGCTATCCCCAGACATGAGTCTGCCTTGGCCCTTTGAAACCTTAATGCGTGTAGTCGCTTCTACATGCGCTCGGTACTTCGTTACATTCCACTGACCGTGCGCACTTGATGATCCATCTCTTAAAAGCTATGTTACTCTCCCTTTTCTAACTTGTGAACCCCATTCAAAAATGGCGAGGAGGCCAGCCCGTCGGTCAGCCGCATCTTATTGGTCCAACCTGATTGAAATGGGCGCTCAAGACTGCCTAGAGGTCCTAGGTATCATATGCCAGTGTGAGCAAGACTGGCAAGCAGTAATTTCAAACCACCCGGATACCCCCTGGAACCGAGTCTCAGAGATGGAAAACACGATAGCCCTGTTCCTCTCCTATTTGCTGGTTCGGCTGACACTAGACCCCGACTGTTTATCTCCTGAAAAACACATAGAACTTTGTTTCACCTACTGCTTCAGGGACATCCGCTTCCGATCTGTCATTCTCGACGTCCTCTATGCACTCCTACAGGAAGTGCGGAGCCTCGAGTTGGCTGTCGGGCCCGTTCACGATCTGCTGCACTCCAGTTCCCTCATTTATCGTGAATACGACCTTTATGTACTCATTCATGGACACTTCGAAACTCACTACCTGGACCTAGGACCTTTTGGATGGCTAATTGTCGACACGTACGACGCCGGCGATTTCGAAGCTATCAAAGCATTTCTGTCGACTCTGATGTCAGGCCTTATCCTTACGCTCTGCCAAAGCACAGACTCACCGATCTGAAACCGGATAGAACAAATTATGTGCGCCTATTCTCGAATGTTCTTACGTAGAGTAACAACCGGGACTCTTTTCTGAGCCATAACTCGGTTATAAGGTCCACCCCGTAACAAAGGTTGGAACCACGGACCCCCTTACCTGTGCAAGTGGCGCCGTTATGACAGCAGGCCTTCATCTTGCGTGCGTCCCTCAATCTTCAACATCATCTGGTCTCTCCCTTGCTTTGGTCCACATCGTTGGTCTTTCCTGTCTCATCAGCAGCATATGGTTGCTCGTAATCCTACTTACAGCGCTACGATCGGCCTCTTATGGATGCTGGACATGCCCACCACAGACGTTGCTACCGGAGAAGCCAGCAAACGCGAAATCTTCATCCTCATAAATGCGTACTTGATCGTCACTTTAATCCAGGACCCATGCAACTGCAGTGACGAGGGACCAGTTGCCCAAGCTCTACGAGCCTATCGTGGTCATCGCTCATGTCGCGCACCGGCCTTACGGTGCTTCAAACGGTTATTCTACTTCTGGGGTGGCAAACTTCATGATTGTACTGCGCAGGCACCTGTGTTGACCCGTCTGGTGCGAGTCGAGGGATATTCCGTCAACCGTATGGTCCGGACGCTGTCGATCTCGTTACGTTTACGTTTCCCCAGGTCAGAAGCTCGGCGTGCGCGTCCTTCACCCAACCTCCGATGCATTCGTAATCTGGTAATCGCCCTGCATGCGCATGGTAGCAACTAAATGTCTACTTGACGAGATTTCCGTTTATGACCACTGTTCTTACTCAAGCTCAGCGCATCCCAAGGATACACGCTTCGCACATCGCAGTATAATCCAATTTGATGTATAATAGCCACCAATATTGCCCGTGCCACTTTCCTGATACGCGGTCCGAGCGCTCTAGGGCCATATGAAATGCGGATTGTCCCACCGGACTTCCTCGCCTTGTTTCCTCTACTCTTCTTCTCTTTGGTAAAGAGGCGACGTCTTTGACAGGAGCCAACCATGTCGCAGACCATGCCCGCGGAGACCGAAAACTTCTTGGATTTGGAAGACAACGAACGATCCATGTATCTCGAAACTCTCGGACTCCTTCTGGTGCTGCAGAAATCTTCTCCTGGTGTTACGCTATTCGAAAATGGGAGTGCCACGCCTGAGTTGCTTTACTTGATTTCGGTATTCGTGGCTCACGTATTGCTTCTTATGACGAACTATCCAAGCTCGCGAAACGACAGAGGATCCGTTGATTCTGCCCTTGCTTACACATTCGAGTCGCCCGGCTGTCGAACTGACCTTATTACGGTTCTAAACTGCGTCTTCGTGAACTGGCGGGACTTGTTGGCCGATCCGTCTTCTAGTGAGTCAATTCTCGCCTTTGTCTACGAGAATGGAGACACACTCACTGGTCTTTCCAACAAAATCCACCATCTGTACGTGGTCGATCCCACCTTCGGTCTCCGTCAGCAGTTAGACAAATTATCCATAACCACTTAGTCCCGGGGGTGCACATGGCCGAATCAGTCGTGTTCTTTGGATATCGTTGAAAGTTCCTCATTCGTAGCAACATGCAGTAATAATACAGATGCATGCATATGCGCAGGTTTGAACTACTACACGTGTTTTAAATTTAAATACGCCAATCATTTTGATCTTTAAATTGATCAGTTATGCAATATCAAGACCTCAACCAGCTCTGCTGCTGCTGCGACGCGCAAAGAACAGAGAAGACCCTTGGAGCGTCATGTAGGATCGAAGTCGAACTGTTGTTGCACTCTGTTGCTATCTTATGCCCAAGGTCATATAGTTTGCAATCAGATCACTTATACTGGGCAAACTTTCAGCGTGTTCGCGAAATCAACTTCATTCCTAGCCAAACACTGCCCTTGTTGTCAGTCGCCTATTCAATAAGAACTACACCCCTATCAATCGTCTTGGCGGCTTCATAGATCGTTCGCTAGGCGAGATTCTCGCTTCTGTCTCTTGGTCGCGCGCTCTTTCTCCATCTCTTCCGCGACACGTTTCCCCAACAAGTTCAGAAGGGTAGTGTTTTGCAATGTCACCTCCATTCTCTGTATGTTGGACGGCTCCTCGCGCACTGGAGCAGCACCTGGACAATTTCTCTTGATATGTCCGACTCTGTTACATCGCTCACAGCGATGTCCCGCTTCATTATGGATGTGCTTCGCTTTGTTCTTGCAGGTCTCGCACCATTTCTGGCGAAAGTTGTGCTGGTTCCTTGCATAATACAGGTCTCGGAATAGGTAGTGTCCTACAAATTTTCGAATCCCCTCGACGTTGATCTCGCTGCAAGTCACAGGGTGTTGTGGCACTTTGAAAACTGTTGTAATGGATTGGTCCCAGCGGGTTTTCAAGTCGCCATCCACAAAACCACCGGCCAATGCAACAATTTCAATGCCAGTGTTATGCTTGTCGGCATATCTATTTGCTGATGAGAGCACATCCTGGCAGGCGTCTTTGAAGCCCTCCAGATTCGCTGGAAAAGAAATAACTTCTCCATTCTTCGCTACAAATCTGTCTCTGAGCTGACATTTTGACAGTTGGTAACATGGGCCAGCCTCTGGACCAAATCCTAATTCCAACTGGCCGTTTCTGCCCGCCCACTCAAGGCTCGCAAGTTCTGTTCCAAAGTCGAGTTCAGTCAACCCACGAGCCACTGATTTGCTCCAAACCGGAAGCGTCATTTCGAAATATGGTCTTCGTACTCTGTCATCTTCGTCATCGTCGTCCAAGGGAACACCATCACGACCGACCTTCTTTGCCTCCGTGGAGTCGATGTTGCAGACTATATCTGTAGCGACGTATGGTAATGACAATCTCGCTGCATCCACCCAATTGCAGACAATCAAAGCAATCGCATCTCGTAGAAGAGTTTTGTCCTCCTCATTGTTGACGCTGAAATTGCCCCCGGAAGGGACAATGATCCACCATCGAATTGTCCATGGCGGTGGGTATTGTTTGAGATACGAGGACGTCCGTAACTTCGTGAACTGATCAAGATCGTAATCTTGGACGACGTCATCGGCATCGCCATTTACCATCTTCGGATATGTGACAATTACATCTTTGTAGATACGACGTTCGACCACCAAACTGTCTGCTTTGGACCTGCCGGATGTTCTGGATTGCCCCGCATTATGGGTTTCATGGGTTGCGTCATTGCTCCTCCCTCGATCATCTGCGTCTGACATGTCGTTGTCTGAAGTGTAACTCATTCCGGTGTCGTTGGCAGAAACTCCTAGTATCAGTTGTGCGTTCCTTGAAAAGATGGCGTGTAAAAATACACAATTCTGCGAGCAGAAGTCTTCTTATAAATACTAATCCGCACGGTTCGTCCCATCATCCCTGCGGCAACTGTTCCAGACTGGTGCTCGCCTAAGTTGTAATTGTCGGGGACCTGAAGACCGTGCACAAGTGTTCCAGGACCACGCACATTCACTCATCAAAGCTCTTCTGGGCCCCTAAGGCAAGTGCGAAGCTTCATCCTGTGCCTGAACGTCTCGTACTTGCTTCACCATGATCCTGGTTCCCCTAGGCTTGATTGTCTGACCCCTAACAGTAGTCACAATATTGACACATTGACGCCTTGCCCGATAGCTTTGCTTGCCCCGCTCACGAGATCGTGCCTGGCGTGGTCTGTGCGTGCGTCTCGCAGCGATTAGGGATAAAAATTTGAGACTTATCGAAGCGACTTTGCCCATCCTCTCAATTCGGGCGATTTCTGGCGACCACTTTTCATCAGTCGTGGAATAACTAGCCATGCATGCGCGGCACGGTGCTTCCATAGGGTGCACCTCCCCCCAGGTCTCGCAAACCATCATTTTACGTTGCTGAAAGGCATCACAAACCTTATGCACTAGACCAGTACCGTACTTCTCCAAATGCTCCGTTAAGTACAACTCCCAAGCTTGTCTCCTCTGTGATTCCGCCACCTCACAGTCCGCATCTGCCGCCCAATAATCACTATGAAGTGACGTTTTCGCTTTGACCTGAAATTCGAGTAATAGGCAGGAATATGGATTGAGGCCTAATCTCCTGAGACGGTCCTCAGGTCGTTCACTCATGGGCGTCCATGGAAGCGGAACCGACTTCGGGCTTGGCACATCTTGCGAATCACCCTTAGTCATATACTTTTCCAGCAGAGCTTGCGATCTCGTAACAGGTGCCATCCGACTCAACAGCCAAACAGTCGCCCTGGACTGACAAGCTGAAGCCTGTTATGCAAGAGCATTTTGGACCTTATCACTCCCCGAGGTCCGATACCCGATGCCCTTCAAGGTCAGCGTACAAAGAGTCCACAAGTCTCACGTCCGCGGAATTTCATTGTTTCCGCCAAGGCAAAGTTAACGGGGATAATTATGTGTATTACCTTGGAAAGCATGCTTCACGAGTAGTGTGGCTTAAAATGTCTTTGTCCTATCCTTCCAAAAAAGGTTATTGTGCTACACACTGTGGCGCCCGTGACATTTGCAATTGCACTACCTATTCAGCACTGAAAAACCTAGCATTCTACTGTCCG
>DF819258.1:145684-157832 GCA_000836175.1 Taphrina flavorubra JCM 22207 | reverse complement strand
CATATTCGGCCTGCCTTAATTTAAAATCCTCAGCGGATTCACCGTCCTCCCGCTCGGGTGGGTCAGCGTAGTCGTCGGCCGCATTCTGTTTTTCGACGGCTAGGGCGACCTGTCGTTCGAGTTCCTCTAGTTCGTGATCGGAAAGGTTTGGATCCGACGATTTTCGCTTGGGCCCCATGATAGGCTCGATATCGTTCCGCTCGTATTTCAACAAGCGATAACAAAAGAATATCGAACGCTACGCGTCGTGACGGGGCGACGGGGGTTTTTGTATTCAAACGACGGAGAGTTTTGCAACGACAAAAGATCGAATAGAGTGACACTATAACGCTATATATTGCACTCTATCCGGATAGTGCACAAGTCAAATCCTGGTTCTCCGATCGGAGTAACAAAGATGGTCCGCGTCGTAGGGGGGGGCTACTGTCATGGACCACAAGGGGGTTCCGGCCACTATGGACACGCGAACCTCTATGTTACCATCACCCGCGGCTATCAACCCAAGTCCGGTTCTAGAACCCAAAATCCGACGCGTGTGACTGACGTTCGGATCCGATCGGACGCGCGTCCACACTACTATAAAAGGGGCCACGACGATGGACCAAACCTAGTGTCTTAGTAAACTTATAGTCAATCGTCAGTCCTAATCTGACGAATCCATTGTTCTAGCCTAAGGGTACTTACTAAGACACGTAAGTACATTGCCAGATCGCGTTGGCCGATCCCCGTCGACAGCACGTCCCTGACATCATGCACCAGGAAATTCCTAGAGAAGTCATATACCAGCAACAAGTTTCCAAGTTCTCCTATGATTCGTCTGATAGGGTTACTGAGAATTGTCCTTCCTCCCTTTTATACTGCCCATGATACTACATTCAACCCTCCTTTCTTTCGTGTGATGATCGATTTTATCAAACACTCTATCTATAATCTATTTGCGGGCTCGTATTAACTGAGATGATTAATATCGGGCCGAGAGGCCTAAAACGTCTGAGAAGTCGACCTCTGCAGCTACGGCGTGACGCCACCTTTTAAGCGTGTACCCATGTAAAGTCAGGTGGATTCAGGTGAATTCAGGTGACTTTAGAGGGTTGCATCACGACACCTCGAGGGCACACAGCATGGACGTCGTACAGCTAGAAGGTCTGCCCGGCGCGCCAATGCATCATGTTACGACGCAGCCTACTATTTACAATGTCTCAAACTATTATGGTAATGTCGGGCATGTGGCTCCAACATTGGGAAATGCAATCCCAAGCGACAGGCTCTCGACCTCGAATAGAGAAACACAAGAGCTCATCACTGGTAATCGCCCTTTCAACACGCAGAAGGCCTATAACTCGAACGCGTCGGAGTGGAATGTGAGTCCTGGTTTTCCCCTCGCGATCCAGTACACTGACAACCGACAGAGATGGTGTGCGACACAAGATTTTGATGACTACAACACAGTGTCAGAATCAAAGCTGCAGCTCTACCTTACATCTTTCCTCTTTCCTCGTACAACAATAGATCGCTACACGAAACTACCAAAGAGCTTGGCGACTGCAACGCTAGATCTCAAAGTAAACAGTATCTTGGATCTCTATCGTACACAACGTCTTGATGGCAAGAATCAAAATGCGCCGCCTGTAACACAGCGAATCAAAGCGTTATTACGTGCACGACATGATGGAGAAGGACGAAGAGCAAAAGTACAGTACCAAGACCGACAAGCCAATACTCTGAAGGACAGAATCACTGATACAGAGTGGGCGCAGCTCTGTGCGATGCCTTTCATGGCAACCGATGATATAGAGACAGGCTTCCGCACAGCGCTCGATCTTGTTCTTTCTCGGACATTACTTATGCGCTCAGACGATCTACTGAACATCACACTGCCAGATCTTTTCCCATACGAGTGCTTCAATGCCGGCCCAACAAAAGCTCTTGCTCTAATATGTATATACAATCATGGCAAGGCAAATCAGAGGGGTAAGACGCAGTATGGAGCCTGCTTCAGGCATCTCAATCCTCTGTTGTGCGCTCATGGGCATCTCGCTCTATACCTCTTCACTCGATGGCAGGTCAACAATGAACCCTTTCCTACATTTACGCAGCGCAGTCATTGGTATGATATTGTGTTACTTCGTAGTCGCAAGTCAGCCAATACACAAGCTATCAAATACGACACGCAACTTGCACACATTCGTGCAGCGAAATTAGCCTGTGGAATACAGTCAAAAAAGGTCACTCACGCTGGGAGAAAATACGGAGCACAGTCACTTGATATGGCTGGGGTGAGGATTGACGATATCAAAAGGCATGGAAGATGGGACTATGCTATCATCACGCAACACTATCTTACTAATCTACCTCGCCAGGCAATGTTGGCATCAGCTGGCTTCCCAGCTAAGGGCAACGGCGACTATTTTCTACCAAGAGCTGCACTCGAACCCCCAGATGAGCTGAAGAGAATGATTTTCCCAGAGCTTGATCGTTGGCATGCAGAGCACAGCGTCACAGACTCACAACAGGTACAGAACGATACTGCAGCACGGGGATTCCTTGACCTACTACAACATCTACGCCTTACCTTGTTACAAGATGCGCCCCTACTGATGATGATGTACCCAAATGCACAGATTTTCAAGCACAGTGTCTTTCGAAGCGAGACTTTTCGAGCTTGGGCAGAGATGGTACAAGCTGCTGATAGGAATACTGAACAACCTATGGAAGTCCTCATGCGAAGAGTTGTACCAGGTGTAGCGACAGCAATTGTCAACCTCAATTCAAGTTTCACGTCTAGTTTAACTTCCCTGAGCAGTGATGTCAATTCGAAGCTTGACATCATCAAAGGCATTACACAGAGCAATGCAAAACAACTATACGACATCCGGTGTGGCTCGTTCAGACTTTCTACGAATGTTCCTTCGCAAATGCAAGCCGTTCCTGAGGCTATACAAGAGACTATCAACAGCGACATCAATGGGGAGAATTCGATGAACGCTGCGCCAGCACTAGCAGAGACAACAGCTCACGCAATTGAGTACCAAGAACCAATCACAGCGCACGCCGCTCCAAGAATAGCTCAAGCGGTCACTATTACCTATGAATGCAACAAAGCAATAGATAACGTGCAGGATATACTCCTAGAGTGGAAGAAAGGCTATCAAGGTGGACCTCCTATCGAGCAGCTGATGCAGCTTCCTGCAGGTCGATGGGACTTAACCGAATCACAGCGCAAGTACTTCAGACGAAGAAAGGTCATCATGGATTACTTGTACAAAGATGCTAGCTATTTTCAAGGCAATATCGAACAGGCAGCAATTGATCTTGATCGGCTTCGTGTCAAGCTAGTGAATCCTTCGCTGAACCATCTCAAGGACTTGATAGTAGAGGCGAACAAAGCCTCTCTGCGCGTATGCAATCTGCCGTCTTCGAGATTGCAATGAAGACACCCAAGTTCACCTGAATTAACCTGAATTCACCTGAACTCACCTGAATTCACCCAAATTCGTCGGCGTACCGGGATCTTGATCGAATATATTGCCAGCGCGCATATTACTGTACATTCGGTACAGTAGGGTCTTTGCAAAAGTCCTTGGAGCGACATGTTGTTGTCTCCTTTAATGTATGCCTGCGATATAAAAGGCTTTGCCCACTTCTCGTGAAGCTCAACAACTTTGTTATTCTTCACAAGATGGAAGGATATTTTGTGGACTTCGTCCCCGACCCCCATGTTGGTATCAATCCAGTGTTGACAGATGTGCAGGAGGTCATCAGCAGAGTCGCCTCTGCTGATGATCTTCTCCATCGCTACTTCAAGGAGGATCTCGCACGATGCAAACATTTCGCAGAGGATCCGCGGGTAATTTCTAGAGTGGTTCAGAATTTACAAGTAACTGACATGATCTCTAGGCTCACCGCGCTGACATTGTACGTGTCATCGCGTTCTACATGAGGCCGCGAATCCTCAACAGCAGGAAATGGGAGCTTGGAGAAGCGCGAGAAATCGCGCAGATCATCTGTTCAATGAGAATCTGTGACGGATACTCGGCCGCCGACGAGGCGAGTTTGGCGAAGGCAATCAGAGATGCCTGCCAACTTCACGAGAGTAACGTCATCAAGGCCTTCCAGATCGCTATTCAGGGCATCTGGCACTTGCCGGTCTTCCAACGATTCGTCAAGAATTGGCCGGTGTCCAACACCACTACCCATGGAATGCCCGAGTTTGCCTACGAAGAATGTTGTGAAGTCTGGCCGGCATTGCCTGGAGCGACACCGGTCAAGAAGTTCGATTTACTTTGGTTCGAATGCCTCTATATCAACCGCAAGCCGTTCATCGATGTGAATCGACTCCTTTCAGACCATAAAACAGAGTACTTCACACTCTCTAACTGCATTATTGCTGCTGTCGTTGAAGAGCAGTGCAGAGCTATCGTCACACAGAAGTTCAATCTAGGCAAGGTCAGCTGGCAACCCGACGAGGCTGCTCCGTGGATCGTCTTCACTGACGAACAACGACGCGCAATCAGGGACTCGATTAGAGACGTTGATCACTTAACCCAGAACCTACCGCACCCACAGTTTACAGCGCGTCGACTCGACCCTCTTCTTTACAAAGCAGCAAGAGGAATAAACAAAGGCACTCCGTCGCCAAGGGCTGTCAGAAGGATGGCACCAGTGCTTGGACCAGCACCACCGCAGCCCGTGTTTACTCGCTCTGCCATTGCCGCAAGAAGCCGAGCCTCATCACCCTCAGCAACACCAAGACGAAGATCCGCATCTCCACGCAGACAGCCAAGTCAAGAAGAGGCCGAAGAGTAGACGCAGTCCTCTTCTCAAAGAGTAGCTAGCCTTAGCTTAGCAATAACAATTGTCTCCAGCACGAGTTCACCTACATTCACCTGAATCCACCCGAATCCACCTGAATTCACCCGAATCCACCTGAATTGACAAGAAGTCGCGGTGACTTGCCTGACTGCCCCAGTGACTGGCATAATATACCTTCACAAAGACTGTACATGCTTGTGACCTCGATCAAATCATCGTATTGACCTCAGTTCTTGATTCTGGCTGCTCATTAATGCTGTTGCTCTCCAATTTTGTCAACATTGTCAGTAGTACTATTGAGATTAAGACTGCGCCCAATTGGGGAAATCCACCCGCTTCCAGGGTTACACAACGATGGTGACACACAAAGCCAAAGGCTTTCTTGTTAACCTATGAAGGTAGCGGGACGGTGCTACAGACACAGCCAGGGACTTAGACCTACAAGAACACTCTTGTAGGGCTAAAAGGCGGTCAATAAGTGTGTTGTACAAGAGCTCCACCGAGATTCGTGTCCGGACATGGGCTTCGGATCCGGACATCGGCTAGGTACAAGTCGTATTGCTGCCCAGGTGTAGTTCAAGTCACATCAATATTCTGCAGCGCGATGTAGCTGCTGCTCGGTGCATGTCATCCTAATTATACCGCCACGCAATTGCTAGACTACAAACGATAGCTATAGGCATGCAACTAGTCTGAGGCATTTCCATCGTCTCGGAGTTGACTCGAGTTGTTCTAGCAAAATCTGATCGGCGATACCATTTAAATACCATACCTAAAGTAGGTATGCATGCGAGATACTTGAGCTTGAGTGTCAGACGATCTCGCTTGAGCACATTGCGACGCCTTCACTGATGGGATCGTGTCAAGAGATAATGTGTGGACTTGTGGTCAGCTTTGGGTAGCGATTGACCTTCAAACTGCAGCTTTAAACTGCCCAGCGCTGCCTCGAATTCGTGGCAATCGCCAAGTGCAGATTTGGTTGGTGGAGCACCGCAGTTCCTGCATCGGCCCACACGTTGGGTGAACTTCCGCGAGTTGGTGCATGGATTGCAGGCTGGACGCCTCGAGTCATTCACCCAGAATCCCATTGTGAATCATCATTCTAAGGGCCCTAAGCTGCGGCGTCGCGACCTCCTGCCCCAATCAGAAACGAAGTCGTACGGCTGAATGGGAGCACGACAGCTGCAGCACAATTGCGTAGATCTAGCTATAGAGCAAGCTTAAGCTCAAGGTCTGTACCGTAAGAGCTGGCCAATTGCAAACACAAAGTGATCATGAACGACAAGATCAGTTCTTGTATGGGCAGTTGGAGCAGCAGGTTCGATCAGTCCTCGATGCTCGCACACATAGATTTACAAAGCTCCGCGCGCGCCCATGTTTATGTCTGTCAGTACCAAGGCGGCGGTTCACGGTATCAAGACACAAGTATTAGTCGTCTCGATGGTTCCAACTCGTCAGATTTGGGCCATTTGCAAGAATGCTCGCAAAACTGACAAAATGCGTCACCATTGCAGATTGTCATATTACTCCATGAATCGTCGTTGACATGAAATGTCATAAATTAGAGTACAATGCTTATGCATGAATAGCATCCTGACTCTAACTTACTTGTGACATTAATCCATCCTGTCTAGCAATTTCTTGATTTGTGATCCATCACCACCAATGACAACGTGCGCATTACCCCAGTCAACAACTATCGGACGAACGACTTGTTCGGGGTCTTTGTCGGCAATCTTGATGGCGTCACTCTTTCCAATTGCACCAGGAACCAAGTCACCAATTCTCGATTCTCCAATAATCTCAATGATGTTTTGCATCTGTGTAGAGGTCGGAGCTTCTTCGGTCACCTCGAGCGTGATGGGTTTGCGAGCTTCTTCGCGTTTGAGCTCGACATCCTTCAAGAGCTTGAGCGCAGACAGGGACGGTTGTGACTTTGTCGAGTGACTACGGCGTCAGTTGGTCCGTTACTCGTGGCACAGAAGAGCAGACATACAAAAGAGAAATCACAGGCCGAGTCCGATGGAAAAGACTGCTCAAGTTCATATTTGTTGTCTGCTGCTGCGAATATCTTGGTCAACGCGTTTGAAGCACAACTAATTGTCAACTCACACACCTGCAAGACCAACTTGCCTCGCAGTGCACCGGTACGTACAATCTGCTGCCCACCGATACCGGTACAATCTACAATGCCCAGATGGTCGGCACTTTGACGCAAATGTGGAGAAGCAGCGCACGCGTCCCTTCGCGAACGCCCGAATCAATTTCGTTCCGGACTTGGAGAGCAGATCCCATCTCCTCCCTGGTAACCTGCACCACGATGGAGATATAAGCATCTGCGAGATCCATGACACTGGCCCTTGCCTTTTGCTAGCGATCTCGCGAATTTGTGTATTACATAGCGCATAGACGCTTGCAGCTTCTTTGCTCAAGACATTGCCACGACAACTGCAGCGTGTTCTGCTAAGCATCGCGCCATGACGGAGGTTGGTCCTGAAGCACAGATACCGACCGAAACGCCTGCAACGGCTGAATTGCAAGCACCGGCAATAGAGAATAAAATTTCAGCAACAGACCCTCCACCATGGGCAGATGAACCATTGCTACCTGATGTCGCTGAGGCCGAAACAACTAAGGAGGAACAAGCTGGAGAGAATGCCGAGACCTCTGAACAAATTATAGACGGACCAAAGGACTCAACCACGCAGGACACGGTGCAGCCACACGAGCAAATTGCTCAACAGGTTCAGATGGACATTTCGAACGATATACAAGCAGTGCAGCAGTTTAATGGCCAGCATCCCATGCACTACGCTCAAATGCCACCCCATGGACCTCAACCATACTATCACGACCCCATGATTCAAGCACAATACTATCACCCACACCCGCAATCGGGTTTCATGAATCAGATTCCGAACCCACCAGGCACAAAGGCGAAGCGCAAACGCGCCAGTCCGCACCAACTGGCGCTGCTGAACCAGATTTTCGAATACACCTTCTTTCCCTCCACCGAGCTTCGCAATGCCATTGGCAAGGAACTCGGCATGGCTCCACGAACGGTACAGATATGGTTTCAAAATCGACGACAAGCATGGCGATCCACAAAGACCGTAAATGCGGATGGGACCGAGTCGCCCGCACCCAAATCAAACGACAATGAGCGCGGCGGCTGGGAAGTCTTACGTTCATTTCAAGCGCGTCGCGCAAACGGAGAGATTCAAGAGTACGAGTACATGGCCATTTCATCCCCGTCACAGGTCGCGGCAGGCGCCGCCGGCACTGGGACCGGTGGTGCTGGCGGAGCAGCAAACGGGACACCTGGTCGCGTGGTTGCAGGCTACAATCTCGTGCCTTACCACCCAGGCATGATGCAGGTGGCCCTCTCCAGCAACGACCAATTCAACTCCTCCATGCAACAGGTGCCCATGCCATTACCTCACACGCCACGACCCATGCCGTACCCACAATCATACCATCCTCCTCCCCCGGCACTTCCTGCCACCGACGACCCTGATGCACCCACGGATCCCGCAACGACCGCGGCGGCGACGACGACGACGACGACGAATCAGCAGACCGACACGAGTGCCGAGACTCAACACTCCACCACCACTACTACCATCACCGATGGAAATGGAGGCGAAGTCGAGCAAGCAACGACAGCACCAGACGCGAAGAATGGCGACTTGGCGACCACGACAAACACTACTCCATCGGGTACCGCGCACGGTAGTGGTAGTGGTACCGGTGTTGACGGCGGGGGCGGCGGGGCAAGCATTCCTGACGAAAACCTCGATCCATCACTACAAGACGCCAGCACGACGACCGCGACGCAAGCGACGACGACGACGGAGCCGCTCGTGGAGGATGCGGATAATGGTCATGCCGCTACGGTCAAGGTATCCGTCTAGCCGTCACCCTCATGGGAAACCACTTCTCACTCCCCCACCAAGTATCGACCGCCATCACAACAACAGTACAGTCGATGAAGGGAAAACCACAAATTTTGCATTTTCTTTATTTGTTACAACGTCCCGAGCGAGCAAGGGTTAGTCTAAATTCACAAAGCGTAGGGGCATTGGTTGAACTTTTTTTTCAAATTGTTTTTGTAGCAGGAAAAAGAGTAGATTGAGACATAAAGAGATTGTTCTATTCTTAAATGACAGTTCCGACTGTCCACTCGGCTCGTTCCTTTTCATTTCCATACCATTCCATACCATTTGATATGTATACATACTCAGTTCGTGTCGTGTCGCGCACGACAACCCGAGGTGTACTTCCCTAGTACGCATTTTCTCATTAGTATCAAAAATTGTCCGTAATTGTTTCAAAAGTCATAATATGTGCATGTTTCTGCCACAAAGATTCGTGTGATGTCGTTCTATATATTTTCAGTATGTGCAAATGAAGGGTGTCGAATTCATGTCTCGACGTGGTAGCGAATGTGGTTTCGTCTGTCCGGAGGGGGACGATTGATTCGGTGATTTGATTGCGTATGCCGGTGGGGCGCAAATTTAGATTGCCGACACTTGTACGACCTCGGTCGCTTCGGCCGCAATGAGCGTATTGCCAATGGCGCCGCCGGGATGATTGTACTTGAACTCCGCCTTGCCGAGCATGCGATGTTCGGCAGCGGCGATGCAGAGCGAGTCCACGACCGCCAAGGTCAGAGTGGTCGAACACGTCGGTGCGGGAAACTCCTGCGTGGCCTCGGAGGGCACGCTCGTGTCAATCCAGATATCGCTCGCCTGGCCGAGCGGCGAAGACTCACTGCTACACAACGAGATGAGCTTGACGCGGCGAAGCGCGAGATGTGGGAGTAGTTGTAAGAGTTCTGCCGTCTTGCCCGAGTTGGAAAGCATCATGACAATGTCGCCCTCGTTGACGAGTCCGAGATCGCCATGAAGTGCTTCGGTCGCGTCGAGAAAGACCGAGACCACCGCCAGTGATCGCAACATGGCAACCGCCTTGCGCGCAATGATGCCACTCTTGCCTATCAGTTGTATTAGTGATTGTCGCTCATCGATCGTCGCAAGATTCACATACCAACACCAGTGACGATGACTTTTCCAGCACCGTTAAGCGCCGCGACGGCAGCTACAAAGTGCGCCTGTAATTCTTTCGAGAGCGATATCCTCGAAGCCAACAAATGAATGGCGCTGGCTTCCTGCCGTAAGGTGGACATGATGGATGTGATTGTCTTGTTCTCGTCCAAGGACGAAGGTGACATGGGAGGACTAGGAGGTAGTGACGGAGTGCCCATGACGATAGAACCCTGTAGTCTGATTGTATTCTTTGATCTAAACGGCGGTTTCGTAGCAGACTCAAGCGCCTCGAGAAGAAGGAAAGAAAGAGTCCTCGGTCCGGTTGTACTTGCTCGATTTTATATTCGCACAAGGATTCGAATTATAGCAGAGTCGCTCGTGGGCCAGAAAATATGCCAGACCAACGACCTTCGAGTATCAAGATGTACACAGGACCACAGTTGCGATGAGACGAAAGCTGCACAATGTAGGGTTGTAGGAATGACAATTAAGACGACGATGATGATATGGTAAGGGGAATCGGGAGGAAATGTCAACGCCAGTTCTTGTGTGGGCGGGCGATCAGCTCTAGATCTTCTTTCGTTCGCTTTCAAAGCAACGGAAGAGCAGCACAAACGGCGCCAACCTGGAACCTTGGAAGCGGCTGCGTAACCCAATCGGGCCGCACGTTTGTTGCACGCACGCTGCTGCAGCTGGTCTTGGCCTTGACACATACACTAGCCGCTCGATGACTATATATGCCTAGACTTCCTATATGTACGATATCGTCTCTTCGGTATGAGTGCTACATCCACTCTATCTTGATACACAGGACTCGCGTATGCGCTTGCGAACATGAAGATTGAGAAAAGCAATAGCTAGCGCTAGCTACGTATACGGATACATGTATACATCATTACGGCATACAAGCCTCAATTCCCGTATTTCATATCCACACCCGCCAGCCAGGTCCTCGTTCCACCGCTGCTCTTGAGCTTAGATAGCATTACTGTACGATATAGATATGGTTGTTTTCTTCGTGATGTGTCCTGTACATTATTTGATCCATACTCGAAGTATATAGACACAGTACGCATGACTCACCGAAGCAGCAATTACACACCAGCAGCAGTGCAAAGGACGAAGTCGATGGCCATGGAAATGGAAAGTTTGAATTGGTGATGTGTGGAGCCGCTTTGATGCCGAGGCGTTGCAACCTTCTTCGTTTGACGTTACACAAAAGGACTCTCACGAGGCTGTGCTGTGCGTGGTGATGGGGATCTGCTTGCAGATTTACAGTGGTGGTCAGGCAAGGAAGGAAATGCAGCATGCGTGAAATGCTTTATGCTAACTGAGCATGCTTGAGTCGTTATGGTATCTATTATGCAGGGAAGCATATCGACCAGTGCGTCCAAATGCTCCACGAGCGGATAGATTACTTCTCGCTCCTCTCGTTGGCTTCCAAATCAGGTGCAATCGTCTTCTTTCTGCAAATTTTTTGTCAGTCATGATGTTCTTTCCCCAATTCCGTTCTCAACCTACCCGACTTTCTTTTCCTGCGGTGCCGCACGGAAGGGACTGTTTGACTTCAATTCTCCTCCTTGTTTGTCTTCGGTGTGTGCCATGTACGAAGATGACCCGGGTTCGCCGTCTTCCTGCTCGGGTCCCTTTTGTTGATGTGACTCGGGCAACTTGCTCTGCTTTGGCGGCGAGTTGCCGGGACTATCGTTTGGTGCTTGGGTAGAGGTGCCGGTCTCGTCTGTAGGTTGCGGCGCACTTCTGGAGCCCGAGTGCTGCTGGTCCGCAATGTCCTTGGCCGAGGACTCGTGACGAACCTGTCTCATGCATGTACCCACCGCTCTTGGCCGCAGACTGAATATCGATTTCCTGAAGACACTCATGCTTGGACTTGACTCCTTGGATCAAACAAGCTCTCTTCTCGCGGTTGAACCTTTCTTGAATCGCAGCTTCTCCTGCAAACCGCGATGTCATTAGGACTCCACAAACGATGACGGATGTTGTGGGGCTCCTCTAGAGATCCATCGAGGGAGGGAGAAATGTCATAGTGTATATATTCCTTCGAAATTCACATATGCACATGCATTCATCTTAGGATACAGTTGCTACGACAGTCCACCGTGGTCCTTGAGCTCAATAAAATAGAACAACTGTCGAGGAGATTGCTTCCGATGTCAGTTGTAAGTTATAGATTAGGGTATCAGAATAGATTCTACTTCGTGTCTTGCAGGTTCAAGTAGCCCTGGTTGCGTCTCTGATGGTGACACCAAGCACTATAGTTGCTTTGGGAT